>JAFVLL020009803.1:0-113269 GCA_021397915.2 Tor tambroides | reverse complement strand
TTCTACTGTGAACTGTGTGATAAGCAATACCAGAAACATCAGGAGTTTGACAATCACATCAACTCCTACGATCATGCACACAAGCAGGTATGAGATATTCACATTGGCATGACTGTAATGCTAACATGAACAAATCTGGACTCATTTGAAATCATTTTCTTCACATTCAAAGATCAATTTGTCTTGAGATGCCACATCTCATAGCAAGTTCTTATTCCTCTGTGTTTTATCCTACAGAGACTGAAGGAGCTAAAGCAGAGAGAGTTTGCTCGGAATGTGTCTTCTCGTTCCAGGAAGGATGGCAGGAAACAGGAGAAGATGTTGCGGCGGCTTCATGAACTGGCCGAACAGAGGAAACAGCAAGACCAGTAAGTAAAATTGAGTCTGTATTCTAATGTTTTTTTTTAGTTGTTGCCAGTCGTAGCACAAGATCTCATTCTTTAATTTATTTTGCAGTGTCCCTGGTAGTGGGCCCATGTTTAAAACTACCACAGTGGCAGTAGATGGAGAAAAGGGGGAAGACTCCATGGATGGTGTGCCTATGTCAGTGGATACCAACACAGAGGCTATTGAAGATAAGGGAATATGTGGTGTTAGTGGTCAAGGCTCCCCTAGAACAGGCCCTGCCATCAGCTTTAGTTTTAACAAAGCTAGCTCTTCTCCAACACCTTCTGGAGGCTCACAAGCTCCCAAAGTGAGTGTCTCCTTCTCTTTTGCTAAGAAAGCCCCAGTCAAACTTGAGACGGCTGCAGCTGTGTTTGCAGACCATGGTGAAGAGACAGTGGAAGGAGAAGAAGGTCAGGAAGAGGGAGGAGAAAAGACTGGAGGAGAGGACATAGGTGTGGCATCCACCACTGATATCCCTCAAGCAGCAGGAGGAGGAGGAGGAGGTGGAAGTGGTGGTGAGGGTGAGGAAGAGCAGTCCCAACAAGATGATGGAGGTGCCCTGGCCTCTACTTTAAACAAACTGAAGATGATGATGAAAAAAGAGGAAGGTTACTCTGGACAGGAGCCACAGTATTACCATTATGTACCACCTGCACATTGTCGGGTCAAGCCGCATTTTCAGTTCCTGCTTTTCATGAAGGCTTCAGACCAGTGTGATAGCAAGGAGGAGGAAGATGGAGCGAAAGATGAGAAGGCAGCAGCAGGTAACGACGGAGAGCAAACACATATCAAAGTCAGCAGCTGCACATCTGAAAAAGACACTGAGAATGAACCTACACAGGCACAAAACGCAAATCCCACATCAGCTAAGGTGAAGACAGAGGAAGAATCAGGTAGTACACCTGCAGGGCATGGTGATACAGCAGTGGTGGACAGCTCATCCCAGCAAGTTGATACCAACCAAGTAATGTCCGAGACTACAGACAAAGGTCCCCGCATGCCAACGGGGCCTTTCTTTCCTGTGCTAAGTAAGGATGAAAGCACCACCTTGCAGTGGCCTTCTGAATTGTTGGAGTTTACTAAGGCTCAGCCATCCCTCTCCTACAGTTGTAATCCTCTTTACTTTGACTTCAAACTCTCAAGAAACAAAGGAAACTGGGCAGGCAAAAACAGCAAACCTGCCAAGCCAGTTAGCACTGATGGACGAGAGGGGTCTAAGCCTGAAAACACAGACAGCACTCCTGCCACTAGTGGAGAGGCTTGCACTGCTACAACAATTGCAGGACCCAGTACAGTTCAAAAAGAACAATCATCCTTGAAAAAGGAGGGTGCTGAGAGCAAGAACAACGAGCAGAAATTACAAAGTAATGAAGATGTGTCTGCAGGGTCTAAGAAAAAGAAAAAGAAGAAGAAACACAAGAAGTCAAGCAAGCGTTCCAAACGCAAGGAAAAAGCAGCAGTGGAGGGGGAGTTAGAAAATGAGATTCCAGGAGAGAAAACTAAAAAGAAGAAGAAACACAAAAGAAAGAAAAGCAAAAATAAACCACGTAGCACTGACGAAATAGAAGCAGAGGGAGGTGACGGTAAGGAAAAAGAGAAAGACAAGGATGACAAAGATGAAGTAGCCACTGCTCAGTCATCAGGAGTAAGCACATCCCACGAAGGAGGAAAGAGAAAACGTTCCCACAAAATGTCCCAGTGTTCTGGAGTTGAGGAAAGCAGTGCAGGAAAGCCTAGCTCTACAGAGGAACACAATGGTACTAAACGTCTTAAACCTGACACCAACACACCTGCCGCCTCTTGCTCTGCCTCAGCCCGGAAGAGCACAAGTGGAGGTCGACCTCCAAGTAGTGACAGCGAGGAGGATGGTGGATCCTCCTCTCAACGGTCTCGACCAGCTCGCCGTCGCTCCACGCCACCACGTGAGCAGCGCAGACACCGCAGTGACGATTCTGGACGATCAGCACGTTCACGTAGTAGGTCGTCTCATAGAGGAGACCACAACCATAGACGCCACAGAGGTCAAAAGTCACGCAGTCGATCCTACTCGAGTAGCTCTGAGCGTTCCTCAGCAGGGAGCAGTGCTTACAGTCGGCGTAGCCATAGCTACTCAGACAGCTACAGTGACTACAGTGATGAAGAACGTCGCCGCCGATCAAGAAGACCTTCCTCTGACTCAGACTATGAAAGGCGTGATAGTGGGCGATCTCACAGGCGACGTTACTCCTCGTCTTCTTCAGAGGACTCCCGTTCACGTTCGCACTCACACAGCCGCAGGAAGCATCATCGGCGGAGACATCAACGGAGCAGTAGTCGCAGCTCCAGCCGTAGTAGCAGGAGTAGCAGCGCTCGTTCTTACAGACGCAGCAGCTACAGTCGCAGCCGTAGCTCTGCTAGTCGTTCATCTAGCTCCACCAAGGGGTCTCTACATCGACACGGTCACAGCCGGCGATCTGACAGCTCGACACGGCGGAGGGATTTCAACCGGTCGCGAATCTACCGTTCCCAGTCTCCAAGGTCCTCTTCCCGCACACAAACCCGCAACAGCAACTCTTCATCGGCACAAGGTACAAGAGGTAGTGGTGGTGGAGCTTCGTCAAAGGAGGGAGGAGGAGCTGCAGAACATCGAAATTCATTCACAGCTCGACAACTCTTGGAGAAAATCCAGTCTAAAAAAGGAGGGGATCAATCTGGTACTGGCACCAAGACAGGCCTCAAGATCAAGGACCCTCCACAGGGATACTTTGGGCCCAAGCTCCCCCCTGCACTTGGAAACAAAAGTATGTTGCCCCTTTTTGGCAAGCTCCAAGCAGGAAAGAAGCCACCGTTACTTCCTCTTACCCGTTCAACCGATGGCGAAAAGTCGGAGCAGGGAAAAAATTTGGATAGTAATGAAGTTATCCTGGTAGAACCCATTCGTGAGTTTCCCCCACCTCCTCCTCCACCTCAGCCACCAGTTCAACAACAGCAGCAGCAACTGGAGGAAGCTGTATCAAATGCTGCGGTGTCCGAAGAGACAAGACATCCAACCTCAGACCCTCCAGCCCTTCATGAGTCTCAACCACAATATGACCAGGATCCAGCAATGATGATGTCTCAATACCAAGGTGAACCAAGACAAGACCCCAACAATCCCATGTTGGACGGACATTTAATGGGGCCCGAAATGGGTCCGCAGCCTACTATGCACGCCTACCCTGGTTACCCTCCCAATATGGAGGATGGAGAAATGGGCATGGAACCTGAAGAGGATGGTCTTGCACCTTTAGAAAGTCAACCAATCACCTTTACCCCAGAGGAAATGGAGAAATACAGCAAGTTGCAGCAAGCAGCTCAACAGCACATTCAACAGCAACTGTTAGCCAAGCAGGTGAAGACCTTCCCCTCAGCTGCAGCTGCTGCGGCAGCAGCTAACTTGGCAGCAGTAGCCAACCTTGCCCCTGCGCCACCGCCCCCACCAGCTGCACTGCAGCCTATCCACATTCAACAACCCACAGTTTCTGCAGCTTCTGCTACCTCTATTACCACAGTCCAGCATGCCATTCTGCAGCACCACGCTGCTGCTATGGGCCTCCATGCCCATACCCCACATCATCCCCACCCTGCCCATGCCCAGCTAGCCCAGGTGCACCACATACCTCAACATCATCTAACCCCTATCTCCTTGTCGCCGTTGGGCCATTCTTTGGGTCATTCACTGGGTCACTCTTTAGGACACACCGGCTTGATTCCAGCCCACCACACTGCCTTCCTCTCAGGCCAACCCATACATATTATACCAGCCTCAGCGCTCCATCACACCCCTCTTGCCCTACACCACGTCCCACATGCTGCCCTCTACCCAACCCTCTTCGCCCCTCGGCCAGCCACTGCTGCGGCAGCGGCTGCCTTACAGCTACACCCACTTCTTCACCCTATCTTCTCAGGGCAGGACCTTCAGCATCCTCCAAACCATGGTTCCTGAAAATCTGTCTTCTCTCAAAGAGAGGGCCTGGCCCAGCAGTGTGATTAGCTAAAAGGTTTTAGCTATTGGGTGACACGATCTGGCGACCCACTGTCCTCTAAGTGCCCTGCTACCTTAGGGTGACCTCAACAGGGCTGTTTAGGAGTACATTTAAATTGAGGACAGAATAAGATCTTCCTGGCTGCCTTTTGAGATTGTAATGGCCTGAACCAGAAGCTAGGTTGGCAGGTTGACGTATGTAACATCTATATATATATATATATATATATATATATATATATATATATTCACACAAGGAGTTGGTTTATAGTCCAAGACGTGGATCTTACAACTAGGAAACCACTGGCATATTGTTTTGTTTTCTATGGTATGTCATCAATTTTTGTTTGTTTGTCTAATGTGTTTATATATATATATATATATATATATATATATATATATATATATATATATAATATATATATATATATATATATATATATATATATCTCCAGAAGCTCACTGGCTGAAGCCATAATCAAGATCTTAGTTGTAGTCTTTTAGCGTGGTTTGCTACAGTTGATATGGGTGGTCTTGAGGGTCATTTTTGGAGACTTGTTTTTCTGTGTACTAAGCATTCATGAAAGTTGCAGAATTTATTAACTCGTTGTATGAATATGCAAAGATACACTTCATCCTGCTGTTCAGAAGCAGGCTGTGATAAACTGATTGGTTTCCTGAATTGTAGTATTTGATCATTTTCAGCTCAAAAACAGTTGTACCATACTCTGATCGAAGGGTATCATGAAACATGAACAAGATGATTCAAATAAAAGCCATACTCAGCACTCGACTCTGTTAAACTGTTTTTGCTGGTTGGTTGTAAATCAATATAAATTATCTGAAAATAGTGAATGGAGCAGACATCATACATGTTGATGTCAAAAGTTTTATAACGTCACAGGCTGTTGAAATGGCATAACAGGTTAGACTTTGGGATTTGAAGGTTCCCATTCCTTGTTATTGAAATTGTGAAATCTTGCACTGAAAAATGTATATTTTGAGATGCTGTTTTTGCATCTTATAACAACTGTATGATTGTAGTATTCTGCAATAATTTTATTTTCTATTTGATTTTAAATTATTTTTCTTTTTCTTTCTTTTTTTGGAAAATGTTTTCTTTCTGTAAAATTAGTTAAATGTAAATAAAGTTAACGTAGTGAAACTATGTAAAATAAAGGTTTGTAACACCTGTTTAAAAATGCTAATAAAAATACTTTTCAACCCATTTTTCATTTCATTATATGTAAACATGATCAGGGCTGTCTTTGTCAGTGTCTTTGGGAAGTGGAGGGACAGCAGAATGTGGCTAAACTTTTGTTGACATGAATTGAACTGTAAATGGCAGCAGTGACATAGCTTTTTTAATTCCTCCTTGATGCATCAGCAAATAAAAACTTTGACTTGTAATTCTGGTGTACAAGTGTGATTAATTTATATATGTGTATATATATATATATATATATATATATATATAAAATGTAATAAAACATTTTTCGTAGTATAAAAATGTTACTACAGCAAACCACCCCTAATGGTTGTATAGTAGGTACAGCTGCGTAATTTTCAGTATTTCAGGTTAACTTGTACTAACATTCCTAAAGCAAATCCATAATTTGAACATCAGCACCAGAAGATATTTGTAATAAAACCAGGTAGATCTAGAAATACAGAATAAATAAAAATTTCACTCTTTAATGACAGGCCATTTGTTTTGCAAACCACCATGACTTGTCCCTCTGCTTAGGAAGTGGTGAACCTCAGGAAGTGAAAACCCAACTAGCTGCAAGCCATCAGAAGAAGGTCGTGCCATCTGTGAGACATCTTTGCCTGAATTTGATTTCATTGGACAAATAAAATAAGCTCTGGTATACGTAGTACGAACCTGTTGAAGTAGCGTTCAAAAATAGTTTGTTTTGCCAGTCACATGACAATAAAACTAGCTTTTGCATATCTTGATCCGTGTCAGTGTGCAGGTACCGATTTTTAACCTTTTTATTGCCTATGATAAATAGCCAAACAAACAAAGGCATTTCAAATGTTGTACCAGAATTACTTAAACTATTTCTGTACATAGGATGATTGAAAATCACACGTTCTAGGATTTTCTTACTTCACTGTGGAACGAGGGCCTTCAGCATGTTTTGTTACGAAATTTATTCTTTTAAACCATATGAAGTAATTTGAACTTGTAACAGTTATCCTTCTTGTAGGTGTATTTGTGTAAGTGTAATATTTACAAAGGGTTTGCTAAGGTACTCTAATTTATCAAGTTTTAAGTTTTAAGTTTTTTTTTTAAAGCAGTCTTGGCTTTAAACACTAGATGGCACTGTTGGAGGGGAATCAATTTGCCTTAGCTCTTGAGGATACTGTGTTGTTGCAAAGTTTTCACCAGGAGTCATTTGAAGGAAGTAATATTCTATGTTAAGTATCAAGAGCTTTCAATTACCACTGCTTTCTGCTTAGGTGGGCTTTTAAGACTTTAAAATCAGTGTTTGGTCGATATAAGTATGAATGGCTGCATAAATTTGTTTCGTCTACTCAGTGAGTGTGTGTGGGACATTGAACTGCAAGTGACTCTTTTAACTTTCACATTGTTTTTCTCGAATGGTATTTTTCCTCTTGGTCAGTACATGAACTTCAAGAACAGTGGCAAAGACAGAAATGATGTATGACTGTTGCAGGAGGATATTGTTAGGATTATGCTGCTGGGGTCTGGAGCATGTGTGAATGTGTGCACACAGAGCGTCAAGATCCATCCAGCAGATGTCCAATAAGACGTCTCATTTCCTGTTTGCCGGAGGCTGTGGCTCCTGCGTAGATCCAGGCGCACTTTAACGGCATGAAACAAGTGTAGAGTTTTTCATTTAAGGGCAGCTGGATGTATGTGGCTATTTGGGTTTATTGCACAGAGATTTGTATTTACAGTTTAGAAGCGTTATGAATAATACAGTACAAAGCACTGAGTAACCCAAACATTTTTGGTTAGTTGTCCAGAAAGGGGCAATAAAGAGCCAGATAACAGACCAATTCTCTAACCATTACATTTTAAACCTAAATGTCTTTAATTGCTAATACTTCTGTAATGCCGGCGAGAATAAAAGTTTTAGTTCAGTCTAGACTCCAGAAAAAAAAGAGCAGTTAGCAAATTTGCTGCTTATTTCAGAATCAGCCGAGAGGAAAGTTATGAAAGGATTCAATGTCATTAAAAACACAGCTGAAGAAGAAAGACTAGAGACACAAAAGATTTGTGATGTTGAGAGTGGCAGTCATCCTGCAAAGAGGCAGTTCTGTGATTTTCTTTCATTTTTCATAGATGTGATGCATGTGGCATGAAAACCGGAATGATGCGCTGACGCGATCGAGCAGCAGGGTCGGCTAAAGCTGGGAGAGTTCAGCTAAGGTATTTCACCACCAGGAACATGACAAAGCAAGTGGCCAGCATTCCAGCCATCATGATGAACTTATCCTGCGATGCTCGCTTCTCAATCAAACGCATGACCGTGTTCGACAAACCCAACATGTTTGCGACATCCAACATCTTCTTATGGGTACCCTAAAAACAAGGTGTGGAATGTTACTACGAAGCTCTAATGAAAAACTGCAGTTTTCTTCTCTTTGAATACAGCAAGCAACAGATAAACTTTCATTCACTCAGTAAAATATCTGAGGTACACATCACCCCCCGTTTCCCCAAAAGCACAGGCAGAGACGGTCTCTCACGCTCTGTGATAACTAAAGGAGCTTCAGGAAGAGCACACACTCCTCCCTGGAAACACACAGTCAGTGTCTATATGTGCATAAATGACCTCAAACCAGTGGTGGTATTGTTAGCTAAAACTAATTGTTTTCCTTAACTGAAATAAAGTGGAAATAAAACTAATATCTGACAAAAAGCTTAATTAGAAATGTTGGCAATTAAATGAAATAAAACATGTTGAACTACTAAAATCAATAGATCAAAAGTAGCTAAATAACAAAAAACTAATGAAAACAAAAATAAAAATGACAAAAGCAAAGATACTAAAAGGAAAACTGAAAATATAAAATAAAGCCTAATTCAACTTCTATAAATCCTGCTAAAATAATGCAGTCTCAACACTCCAACTCCTACTGTTAAAATAAATTGAATTACCATACTGTTAATTTAATTGAAAATAAATATATTGTGTTCGTTATTCCTGTCTACATTTCATTAAACTGTATTATATCAGCACTTTATCAACAATCAGTCAAGCACTATTTGAAACGTTTAGAAACACCCTGATAAGAGGATGGAAAAAAATTCCCCTTCCTGGTCTAGAATTGAATCCGCCCTGTGTTGTGTGCGTCACACACACCTTAAGCGTGCTCCTCTGGTCTCTAAGGCCATTAAGGATGCTGGAGCCAGAGCCCAGCAGGTCGTCCATTCCTCTGTGAGCGTTTTGTAGACTGCTGTTAAACTGCAGGGTTTCATCAATAGGGATGGAGGTGTCTGCATCCTACACATAAAAAGCACACAGCACTGTCAAAATCAAAACGCCTTCTTTGTAGTGCGATGTATGTTTATAGACTGATGAGTGATTGAGAGAGAGTCTGGGCAAAAGCTATGCAGAAGAATGTGTGTGTGTGTGTGTGTGGTCTACTGACGTTTGTTGTGAAGCTTCGGCTCAAGAGCTCCTCTCTTTCGCTCTCCTGAGCCTCGCGAGCGTACCGTCTGTGCTGGAAGTTCTTCAGGGCTGTCTGAAGATGCTGCACATCATACTTCAACTGATCAACACGCCTACAGAAAGCAAAACACAGTGAATGTCTTTCAGAGCACAGAGCAGCCCGCAGGGTTTGTTTGGCGATGCAACAGTTGTAAACTACCTGCTCATTTCTATAGAAAGAAATTTTGCTTTCAATAACAGCTTGAAATTAAGTTTGAATAAAACTTTTCACACTTTATTTATACCACTCAAGAAAAATAATTGCAGGCCAGTTATTGGAACAGTGGCCTGCTATTACTGCAAATTAAAAACTACTTATTTAATATTTATATTTTTTCATTCTTATATTCACATTCATTTATTAATGAAAAATGGAAATTATTTTTGAAAAATGATGAAACATTATTATTATTATTAATTTTAATATCACGTTGCTAAAAATAAAATGTATTAAAACTAACATTTGTTGTTTTTAAAAAATAACATTAACATATATTTTAATACTGATCATAGTGAAAAATATAACATTTCTGAAATTTTTAAAATACGTTGCAATTATAAATAATTCTAATAATGATAACTTTGCTGAAAATCATTTATTTTTTATCAAAATTGTTTAAATTACATATAAATGCTATTATTTCAAAAGCTATTATTATTTATATAATTCAATAATCATATTGCTAAAAATGCCTTTTTTTAATTATATAAAATCTTTTGAAAAATGAAAAATTAAGCTGTAGGGTCAATTAAAATATTTACAGGACAAGTACAAATTTGAAATAAAGGGTTGACTGGGCTAGCAGACAAAAAAATCCTTATTGTTGAGCTGTTTTGACTAAATACATAAAAACATGTATGATATTGGAACAGATAAAGATATAACTATCCCTTAAATGACAAAAGTGTCCGAAAGCTTCTGTTGTTTCTGTATAGTGCGAGTGTTTGAGGTCATCCACACACACACTGTCATACAGACACTCTTCAGGAAGAGTCTGTTCTTTAAGATATTCAGTGTTTTGTGAGTGAGTGAGTGAGTGAGTGAGTGAGTGTAACAGGTGTGTTTGTGAAGTGCTTTAGCCAGGCTTTGCCATGCATGGCAGGAATGTTGATGACGACGTGACTGCAGATGGAATGTTTTCACTGGATCTCACTGCCACGGGGCGCATACAACACAAACACCTTCATCACCTCACATCACATCACATCACATTATTCTTCATCTGACAGAGGCTTTCTTATTTAAAACAACTTACATTATGTATTTACTACGAGGAGAGAGCAACTCAAGCTCTTATGGGTTATGTCATGGTAGAGACGACTGCAGTAGCTTATGAATCTCCTGATCTTTGAACCTACAACGTTTAGGTAGCCATCTATCCAACACTACTATAGCCCAGCTTCCACATACTCGCATATCAGACTGCGTGTGGTTAATGATTACAGATAAAATTGGATTCTAATTTAATCTTCTGACAGGAAGGATATTTTGCTCTAGATCAGAGGTCGGCAACCTAGGGCACGCGTGCCAACAGTGGCACGCAGAGGGATAATCGCTGGCACGCGAACAATGGGGAAAACTGCATACTGACCTACATTTTGAGGTAATAACTTCTCATAGTCGCACAGCCTGTTATGAGCTATAAATACTATTGAAGTGTGAGAATTAACTTGCGCTAGCCTTTCTGTTAATATATATCATATATCATAAAATAATATTAAACATTATTTAATATTAGTCTACGAATGCGCACATACTGCACATACTAACTAAGCGCTTCAGATCAAAGCCTCAGCGAGCGCTCGTCAATGTCAAAATGACTGAGATGGCCAATCAAATCAAAGTAGGCGAAGTTTACCGTTCAAAGATGCTGAGCGCGAAGCGTCAGTTTAACGTTGAAAGAGAGCGAGCGAGGTAAGATGAAGCTGCAGATCATTTAATATTAGTCAACTGTTTTACGACAGAAATGTTAAATTGACTGACAGCTATATCCAGTGATGCAAACTACTCGAATTTTTTTTCTCAAATATGGCTATTTTGAGAGAGAGAGAGAGAGAGAGAGAGATGTGTGAATTGTCTGCGTCTGTCTCTCTCTACAAACAATGAAGCTGAGTTTAGTTACTTAAAAAACAGCGATTCAGTAAGTATGTAGCGATTCAGTATCGATTAATAAAAGTCGCGTGGGAGCGCAAACAAGAACTTTATGAGCTTCTGACCAGGGCCGGAGTGGGACTCATTTTCAGGCCTGGAGTTTCGTGCCTTAGACCGGCCCACTTTGTTTTTTTTTTTTGTTTGTTTTGTTTTGTGTTTTTTATATATATATATATATATATATATATACTGGCCTTTTCGGTGCAGCCTTTACACTTTCTATTATCCCTTTTTTTATCTATTAGCCTATTTTTTGCTTGCATATTTCCAACAACTGGGTTTTTTTATTTTTTCCTTTTTTTTTAAGCAAGGCGCCACTGTCAAGGAAGTCAAAAGATAATTACGTCAGCATTAGGGTTGTCAATTAACTTCAGAAATGGAAAATAAGGGACAAATGTGATTCTTTATCTTTTATTCTTTAAGAAAATAGTTTTTATTGGTGTATTCTTGTAGAAAATAAGTGTTTATTCTTTAAGAAAATAAGGGACAGAATAAGGGATGCTCCAAATATTTGTACTGTACCATAATGTAGGCCATGTCTGCCTGCAGTTAAAAAGTTCTCAGAAATAATAACAATTGTTTTGCTTAACCTATTTATGTACAATTATTCTAAAAAAAAATTTAATGTCATACAAAAAATGTAAATTGTATCAATATAGAATTGTGACGTCACAAGTGTAGTAATTTAGGAGAAGAAAATACTGTTAAATTACAAATGGCATGAAATTTGAAAGCATAACAACTGAAGGTCTATGAAACATCAGCCAATAAAGCATTTTAAACAATGGCACTTAAAGTTTTGAACTAAAATATTATTGCAACCATATAGCCTTTGAATGAATGAAAATGCATATTTTGCATATTTATGCATACTATGCACATTTTTTTAAATTAAAGAAAACTTGTGAGTGTGAGCTGCTTCTGGTGTTTTAATGAGGTCCATGTTTAAATGCCCTTTCACACCAAGCACGATAACAATAAAGATAACTACATAAAGATAACGATATTATTAGAGTCCACACCAGCAAACGATATCGTCTGTTTATTCTAAGCGCAGGTGCGTCTGCCGCTTTAAATTCTCGAGCACATTATAGCAGGATGGATTCTGATTGGCTGTCAGTGTTTTTATCGTTCATCAGCTGGGAAAAAAATCGTTCTGGAACTGATTCCAACGATATCGTTTCTCTGTGCCTTTATCGTTATGGTTGTGGTGTGGACGCTGCTATTCTTTAATACTGAGAACGATTTTTAGAACTAAATCTTTATCGTTACCGTGCTTTGTGTGAACAGGGCTTTAGAATAGGCTACGCGAGAAGTTTTTTTTGTTTGTTTGTTTGTGTTCCCTCTATTTAACAGCATTAACTTACAATGAAAGACGTCTTTCCTCAGGTGGATTGAATGTTTTTCTGCCTTGCTGGATGTTGGGTTCATGATCAATAAGTTGTTTGCATTTGCCCAAACTGATTTCGCAAAATCAAAACGCGGATGGTGAAGGTTATTGCCGTTAGCGTGAGTCCCGATCGCTGTGAAGCGGGAGCAGCAGAGAATTCCGCTTGGTCTTAAAGCATTCCTCAAACGGCTAAAAAAAAAAAAAAAAAAAAAAAAAAAAACGGCTACGCAAAAGGAATGATTAATTATCAATTGAGAATTTGTTATTGATATGGTCTAGTGAAAATGATAATAATGAGCTGTGAGAAAATAATACATAAAAAGAGTGGGGCTGCTGTGAGTGCAGGCAGTCTAAGGACAGCATCCATATTTCAACCCAGTGGCGACCGGCCCTAGCGGCGAAAAAACCAGACCGGCCCACCGGGAATCTTCCCGGTGCTCCCGATTAGCCAATCCGGGCCTGCTTCTGACTGTTACTTTTTGCACAGCGCGATCTTCGTGTGTGTGTGTGTGTGTGTGTGTGTGTGTGTGCATTAATTAAAGCAGCGCATATAGAACGGTGATGGTTCTAATGCATTGGCCTTGTCTCTCTCTCTCACACACACACACAGTGGTGTACGGTCACACTGTATATCTGTTATTCAAGAAACTTTTGAAAAGTGTAAAAAACTATGAAAAAATCTTAAGAAACTATTTGCATAAATCAAATATTGTTTTTTATCGTATTATTTAAAATGTTTATGTATTGTATAAATACAGAATGCATTAAAAAGGGGAAGGCGGAGGGGGTGGGGGATTGGCACAGTGGTTAACCAGAAAAATTAAAAATGGCACGTCATGCAGAAAAGGTTGCCGACCCCTGCTCTAAATGGCTATTCTCCAGAAACCAACTTCAGATCAAGACAAGGACTGGATCTTTCTTTGATTCATTAAGGCTCTAGTGGATATTTGTACTGATGCACCAGTGTTAATTTCGTTGACGAATAGTTTTTGGCATAATTTTCGTCAACGACATTTTTTTTTTCACCGACGAAAACGAGACAATAACGAACTAAAACTCGTTTTGAATGACAAAAACTATGACAAAAGGAAAATCTATTGACAATTTCGTCAACGAATAAAAACGAGACGAAAAAGTTAGGGAGGGACCATTTGGGAACATTCAGAACGAATCTGCTGCGTGGCTCGGAGGTTAGATGCATACATTCGAGCTGAATCATACCCTATTGATCTATCATCCGGGACATAAGCTAACATACACTTGCTGCAAGTCTCATAAAACGTTCCTTGTTCTTGTTCTTGTTCTTTATGAGAAGTGGTATTATTTAATTTTAACATAAAGGCATGTTGTGTGTCACCGCAGTTAAATCAGTGTCTATCATGATAAAACCTTAATATCAAACCTATATAACGAGTTTGGAAATTTTAGAGAAATGCTTAATAAATGCATTACACTGTAACTAAACCCATTAGATTTTAGCCGACTAAATTAACTGTAGATTTAGAAAATAAATTTAAAATCTTATGATATTTAGTCGACTAAAACTAAAAACATTTCAGATGACTAAAATATGACAAACTAAATGGCATTTTAGTCAAAAGACTATGACTAAAACTAAATCAAAATTTGCTGTCAAAATTAACACTGTGACGCACTCACAGTTTGGCATTTTGTCGGCGGTTTGGTGGCTCTTTACTGGCTAGTATCTCAAGTCGCTCCAGCTGATTAAAGATCTGATCAATTCTTGCTTGAAGTTCATTCTCAAGTACTGCAGGAAAACACAATCAGAAACATAAGTACACAAACAGGAATCATATCAAATACATAAAATACTTAAAGTTTGGGGTCTGTAAGATTTATTAATGGTTTTGAATGAAGTCTCTTATTGCTCATCAACACTGCATTTTGTTAATGTGATTTATTATAACATTGTAAAATTACTGTTTTATATTTTAATTGATTTTAAAATGTCATTTATTCCTGTGATGTAGTGCCACATGATCCTTCAGAAATCCTTATAATATGCTGATTTGCTGCTCAAGAAACATTTCATACTATCAATGTTGAAAACAGTCATGCTCTACATCAGTTTAAGCATACTGCTGAATAAAAGTATTAATTTCTTTTTTTTAAAAATCTTACAGACACCAAACATTTGAATGGGAGTGTATATACAAATAATTATGAAAAAAAAAAAATTAAAAAAAGTTAAAATTAGGGATGCACCAATGTTTACATTTTGCAATACCCATTTTAATTTAGGCATTACTACATTATAATGTACACAGTATAAAAAACTATTTCTTTTTAAGATTTGCAATTACATTTAATGGTGTTATTAAACTTTTTTAAATATTAAATTTAAATGAGTGTTAGATGGCAGCAAAAGTAATCTTAATGTAAAAGTAAGGGGAAATGAGCACATGTATTTCATTGATGTATAATAAACGCATACACTAAGATGCCATGAGATACAATAAGTAACAGGCAGAGTGAGAATCAAGCATTGACATGCAGATCCGCTGATTGGAGAGAACCGCAGACTGGTGGGAAAGTTTTATCACACACACACACACAGTCTGCCCTGACCCCCACCCTCTGAGACAATGCAATTTAACAGTCGCTCTCACACAGACAAACGCATGCACACGTTATGCATCTTTCCCGCCTATGACATCTCATATGATGTCACCAGTATGGGTAGGAGACAGTTATCTTATTCAGACTCACCACAGAGTCACACCACCACCTCAAACACACATACACACATATTCCACGCGTCTCGCCCTCCTGTCCAGCATCTCCATGAGACTGGGACTTCTCCATGCCCCCACCACATCACTCCTCCCTGTCCTTCCTGCTGTGGCACCAGCCTGGCTCTCTGCATAAGTTCCACCTCTCCTGAACAATCAGCTGGTCAGAGGGACCACGAAGACTCTGCCTTCCGCTCGAAGCAGATCAGCTGGACCCAGTTTATACATGGTTTTACATCTAGATAATGCGATCACGAGTGGAAAATACTGGGGTAAATGGGCTCTAAACATTTTAGAGAAAATGTTAATCTGTACAAGACCTAGCACTGCTGCTAACTGATCTCTGATGGGTATCCCAAAAGCACTGTAGGCCTAAACAGATAAAGCATTTCCACAAATGGTCTCTACCCTGGATGGTTTATATGTCAAATTATTATAACTGGAGCACTTTCTTTGTTCTTTAAAAAAAGAATAAAGATGTGAATTTATATAGTGATTAAATATCAACAAACAGCTGAGAGTAGGATAATCTCGCAATTACATTAATTCTAATTATACGTTAATAGAAATAGTTGGTTGTATTTAAGTTTATTGCCATATCTGCTTTACAGACTACTTAATGTAGGGATGCACGATATTATCGGACTGATATCGGAATCGGCCGATAATGGCTTTAAATGTAAATATCGGTATTGGCCGGATATGAAAAATTATGCCGATGTGTCTTGCTGATAAGAGCAATAAGTTAACTCACATGTGCTCATGGTCTGCTAGCAATTAGGTCATGTCAGTAGTGTGACTCATTCTTGAAGAAAAGCTTTGTCTGAATGATGATTAGATTCACTGTTTTGGATCGCTGCATTTAAACCGAGAATGCATGTACAGAATGATGCATTTGGTGTATGATTGAGAAAACAGTAATAGCACGTGCAGCGGCAGCCTCCCCCGGGTCCTAATGCCCGTTCGGTAAGGAGTTTTAATTCCGTAGGGGGCGCTGTTGGCCTACTTCTTTTTAAATTAAAAGTAAAATAGCCTACACAAATAACATTTAGACTGTGTTTCTGATTAAATAAAGCAGTAACTGATGTCATAAAATAATGAGTATGTTTTGATTTAAAGGTCAGAACCTATAGCTTACATGAAAAAAAAAAAATCACAAACATGACACTTGTAAATTAAATCGTTTTATATATACTGATTTATTAATTTGTGTGTCACATGTTTTATTTTTTAAACAAATCATAAGCTCTAAAAGATTTTCAGAATTTTTACAACTCTTTTGCTTTAGACCATCTACAAATGTTAAATCTAAAAATAATGTTAGGGTTAACACTGCATCTTTCTGGGGGAAAAAAATGCAGCGATTGATAGTTTATTTATAGTTATTTTCAGAGCTTCAATGTACTGTCAAAAAACCTTCATTATCGTTTATTTAATTCTAACAAATAAGTTCTTGTTAAAAACTAACCAAAATTACAAATATTTTTCTTATAATTTCTGCACAGGAGAGACTTGGTGTTGTTTCCAAACAAAAGGAAATATATCGGTATCGGCCAAAATGAGTTGAAAAATATCGGATATCGGCAAAAATCAAATATCATGCATGCCAAATTTAATGGCATGGCAGATCCTAATTAAACAAATACAACACAAACATTTTATAAACTTCAACTTAGAAAAAAAAGACTAAACAAATTTATATATAAATAATAACTATATAAAAGAATCTTTAATGGTACTTATGATAAAAAATTCTGGGTTTCTGGGTTCATCTTACAAAAAGACTGTCCTATTAAAAATCACTGTCTCATTAAAAATTGTTTAGACCAAACACATGTTTTATGGTCAATGTAGTGCTAAAATATTGACATTTTGGTGGTTCAGCGCCCTTCATTAAATACCCATGAATCAGTCTGGTGTGACATATATGATGACCTTGTACATGTAACTTGGTCATGTCTGGATTTAAATGTAAACTATATTATTTTGGATAGTGCTTTTCACAATATACATTGTTTTAAAGCAGCTTTACAGAAAATCATTATGTTACTGTTTAATATATCTTAATGCCTTAGAGTCATTGATGAGATAATACAGTTTACATTCTTCGATGATATAAACAATCAAACTGTTCAGATTTTGTATATAATACATATACAAAGTATCTGTACCATACTGTAAGTATCTGGTAGATGCAGGGGCGGCGCCAGAGAATTTTGAACGCAGGTGCTGAGGGGGTGCTAGATCAATGACAGGGGGAGCTGGGCAGTTAATAGTAAATATGACCAAAACATGTTGTTATTATTATTATTATTTTATATGAATAATAAAATCGCTATATAGGCGCATTTCAAATGTTTATGAGGAGTTGGGAGTATTATCGCGCTTAGCCTACTGTATGACATCGGGGCGCCCGCGCAATAATTTTATTTAATTTTTTTCCCCTGCGGAATGAGCTTAAAATACTCCCGTCATTTTTGGTTGTGCTTTCTGTCATCTCATGCAGTCTCCGTGAATGGAGCGCTCACAACAATGAACCAGCTCACAGACATAAGAAATAAATTTGCAGAAAGCTTGAAAACCAATTTAAAAAACAAACAACAAAAAAAACAAAAAACAAATCTTCTCTGATTATGTAGTATAGGTGCATTTTAGGCTTGCTGCAACGGTGTTGGCGGTGATACCGGTGTTAAGCACCGTCCCTCACCGTCATTTTGATTTTTTTTTAATAGTAATAAAAATACTATAGTTCAATTTAGAGAACAGACACAACAATTAGAACTGAACGCGGCTGCTTAATGCAGCACACCGAAGATTTCATTTATCACGTGAGGAGAGTGAGTCGAGCTGACTGACAAGAAGAGTGAGGTGAGACAGACAAGACGATGGCAGAACAGTTTCAAAACCTCTCCTGACTGAGAAAGCACTTATTAATAAATAATTAAAATGTCTTCTTTTTCCCGATGCATTCATAATCATTACTTTAGCCGGTGCTTTGGCTTGAACGCGGAATAGGCTATAATACGCCTAAATGCCTATATTAAAAGATGGTTTAGGTTATTATACAAATCAATTTAATATAAACGTGCGACTAGTTGACTAGAAAAATCTTTAGTCGGGGGCAGGCTTACTTGGCACAATTGAACCGATCCATTTTTAAAATAAAATGCTGACATTATGTGCAACTGCAAATCACGTCACGTTGTAGCCTATTGCATTGCAGTAGTTATGCATGAGTCAAATGTTTTTTTATTTTATTTCATTTTTTATGGGGGTGCTGGAGCACCTGCTAGCCCCTCCCTAGCGCCGCCCATGGGTAGATGCATATTTTTCTCACCACAGAATTTTTTTTTCACAATTTATTTTGACACTCTTCCCATTCTGCTTGCCATTTATCTAATAAACACAGGTCAATTAAGGGCTTGAAACAGAAATGGTACAGCTCAGGCAGAAACTACTAATATGGAATAATGAAGCCGCTTTATAATGATGTTCATATTCATAAACCACACTGCCCAGCTCTAATTGTCATTATAATTTGGAGTGTGTCCTATTTGTATCCTCTCATCTCTGTAGGATTGAGGACATCTATTCATTCACAAACACACACTTACAGTGGACTGACTGTCGGTCTGTTGTCTCCAGTCGTCCCATGTGAGACTGAACCTCCTGAATTTGTCTAAAAGTTAAAGACATAGACAAGTGAGAAGAGAGAGGGGGTTAAAAACACTGCATTAAAGTCATTATTCACTGAGTGAATGTTAGACACATAAGGGCCCTATGGATGTCCCACTATCTAGTGTGACGTCTGCTGTCAGACAGATAATAGCATTACACAAGCTCTACCTTACTTACAGTACAACCACACGTTTGATGAATTAAACCAGCTGACAGACCGTAATGAAAGCATAATATCAACGAAACCTCCATAAAGAGAGTCATAAACAGAAAGAATACAAAGGAAGCTATAATATCATCTTCACTTAACAGATGTTGTCAGACCAAAGCAGCTTATATTCTATTTCCATACAATATGTCAAAGAGCCTTTTATTTGTTACATGTTATACCGAACTTATGAAAACGGTCAGCATTTGATATGTGAGCATTAAATAGTTCTGTCTACTGGTAAGCTAAGTTAGCTAAATTATCAGCAGTATGAACAAACTCACTTATTGGTCTGATGGTAAAGCGTCTCCATCTTCAGTGAGGGTTAAAGACGCCACCAAAAACAAGGTAAAAAGTCTTTAAAGGAAAGTTGTGCAATGTTTTATTTCCTCCGTTTCGTTTAGTTTCACATATCGCTGTCAAGGATACACGTCACCGTGAAAAAGGACCTCTTTTAGGCGCCCTCTCCGCCTGACTAAAAACACACCTCTAGAAGAAAAAACAGCGCCAGCAGTGGCGGATGGTATTCAACATTATATTTAGTTAGGATGGTATTCAACATTACTATCTATTGTTTTTTTTTTTAATTTTGTTAATTGGTTAGTTAGTTACAACAACAGACAAACAAGACAAAGGTTAAAATACATACAGAACTAGGCCTACAATAATAGGCCTATAAATGAAAGAAAACACTCAGCCAGGGAGGTAGAATAATACTTATAGAAATAAGTGTAAAGATTTGCATAGAGATACCGTCTTAATGGGTTTCTTGTTATTGCAATAAAGAATAGTTTTGAAAAAGTAAACCAAAAATTAAGCAATCAAAATTAAATGAATAATAACCTACAATATTATTTTGTTTTATTTGAGGTGGCATTAGTAAAAGCAGGTGATATTCATTAATATAGTCTATAAGGAATACATCTGTCTGTGAATTAATTTTGACAAAAAGATTTTACCTTTTTCTCATGCAGTTCTCTATAAAGGTACAGTGGGACTAAATGGCACATTGTAAAAGAGCCTTTATGCTAAAACCTTAAAACTAATACAGCTACATTACTTTTCTGTAGGCTAGTACTTTAACAATTCATTTGTAAATTACACATGAACTAAAATTCGAACTATAAGATGCACACCATTCATTAACTAGGCTAATTACAGAATAATAGCTACAGATGTTACAAAAATAGAAGATAGGCTATATAAAATGCCAAAAGAGACATAAAAATAGACATAAAACATAACAAACTGGTTAAACACTGTGTTATATTGTGTGGTTATTGGCTGAGGTCCATAAAACCATAAAATTTTGTCCCCATGCAAAGACACAGTCCTGGCAGTTTTGGTGGAAGCTAAGGGCTAATTATAGGGTTAACTTTTTCTAAGATCTGAATGTTTAGATTAGAATGCGAACAGCAATTAGTAACCATCTTTAATCTTAATGTTCATTCAGCTATTTTTCCCATAAGACCTCTACATTCAGAAATCTGTTCCATAAAGCCCTTTATATGACAGCTATTAATGTAAACCTTAATCCCATTCATCATTTATGTGAAACATGAATCATGCAGCAATTGTAGTTTTATGAAAGCAAATACCATCATTCTTATAGTATGGTTACAGCTTGAGGCCTGGGGGAAGGCGTGTCGACTTTCATCCCTTGATGGAGCATCAGTGACAGGAAGAACATAATGACAAAACTTCTTGGGGCAAGATTTTGTCAACTCCTTTCGCTCGTCCCGGCTTTGTCTAATTATGTTGGTTTCCACAGCCGAACACACCGGTCTGATCTGGTGCCTCCCACGCCCGGGGACACAGACACAAAAATAATGATATCAAAATTTCCAAAAGGGAGACAGACAGATGAAGTGGATGTTTGTTGACCTGTTCATCACAGTTCGAAGCGAATGAGTGGATTAAAGTGACACTGATTTTGCTGGATTGGGGTTTTTTTTGCCCTGTGGTTAAACCTCAATGTCATCACTGAATTCTCTAGAGACAGGTCTGTGTGTGTATGTGTAAAGAATAAGACATGGTGGTTTCATACGTAATTACACAGCTGGATTATTCATGTTTATACATTTTTTATAAATTATGTTGTAATTAAATAAGTTTTTTATTAAAAGGTAAACCTGACATTCATAAATATGCATGGATGTCTTTTAGAGAATCAGCTTACATCAGAGAGTCAATTTTAGGTCATTTAGATTTTTTTGGTTAGTAACTACAACATTTTTGTGTACAGTATGCAATCAGTCTGTACAAAAATGGAAAAAAAGCTGGTGCCTGTTTTTTTTTTCTTTGACAAATTCCATACTCAAAAATATTGTTGCTAGTTACTTCATACTTCATAAAATGTTGTAATTATTAGTAGTAAACTCTGGATGTTTTTAAGCCCAGTTTCTAAACTGAGGGATGTGTCAGTGAAAAAAAAAAAAAACGTGGGCACAATGGTTACAGCATTTATATTAATGTTTGTTAAAATGAATTTTATTTATTTATTTATTGCAACTTCATAAACTGAATAAAAACATAAAAGCAAAATCCCACCTTCTTTATTCCTCAGTATCTTGTTGCATTTAATGCAGAACTATCTTCCTCTGACTAAAGTTATTTGAACGCTCAAGACACCACAATAAGGACTTCCCAATTCATTAATAGGCGGACTTGAACACGCCATTATTTCCTCAAACCAGAAAGTGAAATTATTTACAATTCACCCCACTGCTGTGGTGCAAGAAAAACAATTAATATGATTCCATCTTCAAGAATTGTGAATTTAATATATTTTCCAGTACATCTAGACATACGTAATAGGGACATGAAAATACATGGTAGGAATGACCCAGTCAATTTGATCCCAGTCATTCTTCTCTCTATTAGGGTGTGTGTGTGTGTGTGTGTGTGTGTGTGTGTGTGTGTGTGTGTGTGTGTGTGTGTGTGTGTGTGTGTGTGTGTGTTGTGTGTGTGTGTGTGTGTGTGTGTGTGTGTGTGTGTGTGTGTGTGTTTATGTGCTACTCAAGACCAGGGCAGCTATACCTGTTTTGACTGGTGTTGATGTTTACTCCCCCAAACCATTAGTGTGGTGGGTGAGACGGGCAGGTCTGAATGAAGGCAGAGTGCCAGTTGATATCTGTCTCTCCAGGCTACCTTTCTGAAACAGTGCCCCCTTTTTAACTCTCCATCCAGCTCGCCCCCAGCACTCTCTCTGTTCATGCTCCTTCTTGCTCTTCACACACTCCATCCTTACTGTCATAACACCTCCTGAGGCCAAGAGGGATATTCAGGGAAAGAGGGAGGGAGACTTTCACAGGAATAAGCAGACAGAAGTCATGAGAAATGAAGGTGGGGAGAAACGCTGGAGAAGGGGATGATTATTCTAGGAAGAGGAAGTAGATAGAGAGCAATGAGGCCAGTTGATGTTTTCGATCATATTTTCAGAGGTTACTCATGTCAAAGCAATTTGTCCTCCGGCAACAAAGCATCATTCAACCTTCTGCCATCACCCACACACATAGGCACAACCTCACGCAGCTGTGAACCAGAGGCAAGAGGTTTTGTCAGGTGCTGATGATTTGCTGATTTGCCCCTGTTTTGCATAGAAATTAATAGAAATGCTACAAAAAGTGGTCTTACTTTAGACACCGTAGTAACGACTCTGTTGCTCTGTGGAGATTTGTACAGCAGGAGGTGTTCTTGTGTATTTTTCACGCATAAAGAGAAAATAATATGTTATTAAGTTACTTAAGTTTAATGTTTGGTGGAAAGAGCAGTCGGTGTCTTTTATCTTGACAGCGGGTAAAGGTGGCAATCTGTGGTGTCATGATGAAGAAGATCATGAATGGTGATGAAATGACTCCAGGGGTAGAAATGTTTGGATGCCAGATGTCTGTTTTCTCATTCATTATTGTTTTTCTGAGCTCTCTTTATTTTGAGGAGAAGAATACAACACTTGTGTTTCAGCTGATGACAGGTTACCAAGAACTAATACAAATCTGTAAGGCTTTGTGCTTTTGCTGCTGTATTTACAAATGGATATTTCAGCTGTGGGCAAACTCAAATAAATAACCTAGTGAAAAATAAATATACTAAAATGTATTAGAAATGCTAAGTATAACACAAATACATTTGCATATTTATGTACTTAATAAAAATACCCTGCAATTGTACTTTTGGTATACTAAACTGGTATACTTGTAGTCTGCTAAACTGGAACAACTAATTTTGTACTTTATGCACTTTAATAGTGCAGAAGTGTTGCTGAAGTCCAGCTAAAGAAAAACTGAAGTATATTTGATTGTGCTAAAGTGTAACTATTGCAAGTATACTTCAGGTAGACTTTAAATATCTTACATTTAAAGACTGATGTTATTCAAAGAACCTACAATCCCCATCAATAGAGACATTAAAAGACGTTTTAGACTTAATATTAAGAAATGCGCATTGTGCACAAGCAGTTTAATTACAATTTTTATATCAATAAGTCTCAAGCGGTATGTCAGAAAATATGTTAACATATTTGAACTATACTTAGTATAAAATAAATGTATTTTAAATATACTACTTTTTTACTAAGGTATTCAGGGAAAAATGTAAGATTTATGTATTTGAAATTTATATTAAATTTGGATTACACAGTTTTACCATATAAACTTAATGTGATGCACATTTGTCAGTCATAAATGAAACGTAAAAAAAAAACATGTAAGCTTTCTGTAATAGTACAGAGTAATAATGTGTTTTAAATTCACAATAAGTTTATATATGTATCATCAATAAATCCAATTTGTGTTAATCTCATGTATTTTAACTAATTGAACATTGCTTGTTCCACAACTAGCCATATTTTAACCATCAATTAACTGAATGAATGTGATTGTGTTCACAATGAACAGATTCATACTGATTCTAAGCAATTTTAATAAATGTACTTTAAAATATTATTTTTAAATAATATTAAATAAATATGAAAATAGTTCATTAATAAACTATGCCATGACTTTAAAAAAAATAGATTTTGTTTTATTATTATTATTATTATTATTATTATTTCATTTTAATTACATTTTTTAAGTAAAACTGTGTAATCCAAATGGATGGACATTTTGTCATTTAAATGCATAAATCTTAAATTTAGGCCTACTTTTTTTGAGTGCAATTTCACCTCCCCTCAAATTTTGCACTGAAATCATCTGCCTATCTCTCACACTCTGTCTGGGTCTCTATTGCTTGAGGAACTTGAAGATCTTGAGCTTGAAGAACTTGCAGTTGTGGGTAATGAATATATAAACACACATAAACAGTCCTGTGGCCATACCACTTGTGAGAGAAGCACCTATTCTCTCCCATTCATCCATTCCCTCTATATTATAAACAATAACATAAATCTATGATGAGATTGACCCACATAGCTTTCTGACAAGTTGTGTGAAGAATTAAAGAATTTCTCTTTCTGTCAACTTCTAGTCTTGAATTCTTTGCCTAGTTGTTTTTATGTACGTTCAAAGGGCTGTTCATACATAACATGTTCTTGCATTCCACTGCACTATTTTTCCGTTGTTTCACTGTTAGCATGAGCTAGACATGTTTGACACTTGTTGTAGTGTCTTTTGCATTATCTAACACATAACACAACACTTACTTTGAAAAAGAATTATGTACTGACCTTCATGTTTTGATAAGTGTTGAATCACTCCTAACTTTGAACTTTAATGAAAATCAAAATTTGAAAGTTTTTGAAAGTCCTTGTTCATGTAATAAAATTATCAGTGCGCAGATGGCTGAAAGTCCATAGAGAGAGTGCAGGCTTGGGAAAGATAGAGAGCACACACAAAGCTCTAATCACTTGAGATGTTTAGGTGAAGACATGTTGATTGTGTGAATGAAACTTTGAATGTTGATGTGAACAGAGGAGTGAAGGCTGCTCCTGCCTCCTTTCTGTCGTTATCTTCAGTGCACTTGTTGATCAGTCTGGGAAACTCTTGATTTCTCTGCTAATGGAGGTCGGGTCCAAGACTGAACCTGACTGCACAGGTACTGAATATGATGTTCTGTGATCTTTAGTTAAATCTTTGGTTGTACATGGTATTGCAGGGCTCTTGCAACAGTGTAGTTTATGATATGTGTGGAATGAATGTTATCCTGGGTGGCTTTGGGTTTTAACCCAACAGGTGTTTCTTTAACACTATGCCAAGGCTCATGGGAAATCCTCCTTCACAGTTTTCCCAGCCCTCAGCCACGCAGTCAGAATCGCGAGGAGACAAAACTGTTAAGTGTGTGTGTGTGTGATACAAGGTTGAACAAGGATAGATTGAGAAAGGTGTCATTTTTGCATCAGAACATTTGTCCTTATGGGCTTTGTGGAAGAAATCACAAACAGCTACTTGTGTAAAGTATACAGGTGTGAGAAAGAGAGAGTTACTACTCACTCACTCAGTAAATTTGTGATGAAACAGAAGTAGTGACAGATCTTTTAATCTGTATTGTGCCGTAAAATGGATTATTGAAAAATACTGAATGCAAGATTGAGGCTGATTGTAGGAAAAAGGCAGAGTTTTAGCAGACTAAATGATTGGAGAAGTCTGGCATATGTAACCAGAAAAAAGTCTGTCAATTCACTGGAAGATCGAGTAATGACATTTAGATTAAAGGGATAGTTTGATTGAAAATGAAAATTCTGTTATTAATTACTCACCCTCATGTCCTTCCAAACCCATAAGGCCGTTCATTTTCAGAAGACAAATTAAGATATTTTTGATGAAATCCGAGAGCTTTCTTTTTCTTTTTTTTTTTTTTTTTAGTTTTTTTTAATATAATTTCATTATAATACGTTTTACATCAATGCACAATAAACATACAGTAACATACACACCAAGGAAAGAAAAAAACATGATGCCATTTACTCAATAATATTCACAATTTACATAATTAAGTTACTCAGTACAATTCACAATTTACATAATTAATAATACAGAAGTTACATAGATTAATCCTTCAACAACTACCTAATTTTATTTTCACATACAAGAGGGGAAAAAAACTTATAAATTAATCACTCCTCCATTCCATATTCTAATAATAAATTCATCCAATGGTTAATATTTAATGATTGCTTAGTTTTCCAATGTTGTAGAATAGGTTTTTTAG
The DNA here is from genome assembly GCA_021397915.2 of Tor tambroides. Classification (NCBI taxonomy): domain Eukaryota; kingdom Metazoa; phylum Chordata; class Actinopteri; order Cypriniformes; family Cyprinidae; genus Tor; species Tor tambroides. Next base: position 86,864 of record JAFVLL020009803.1, on the reverse strand, counting down.
CTTTCTGACCCTCCATAGACAGCAAGGGTCCTACCATGTTCAAGGTCCAGAAAGGTAGTAAGGACGTTAAAATAGTCCATGAGTGGTTCAACCGCAAGTTTATGAAGCTACGAGAATACTTTTTGTGTAACTGGTATTTTTATGCTATGTGTGTCTGTTTTCTATCCAGACTGAAGATGGCAGATAAAGCGTCCTGTCCCCAGAGGGTAACAGACCTACCTGCTTGACCTCACTGACCGAACAAAACAGTATTACATCACTCACACACATTATTATTACATTAAAACTTGCTCAAATGGTGAATATTTAAATATCCGAAACACAAACTCGCTTGCATATGCAAATGAAAAGAAAAATGATAGTGATGAAAATACACACATCAAAGCCACTCATTGAGGAACACACACACACACACACACACACACACTCCCCCGTTGCAGCCTCTCTCTAGGGGATGTGTGCGTGAGAAGAAGGCTGTGGACGCTGGGCTTTGGGGAAATGAAGGCTTTAGGATTCGTTATTAAACTAGTGCTGTATCATCCCTCACAGACCCCCTGCGGTTCACCATAGCAGCATATTCATCTGCAGTCCTGTTGCTTCTGTGCGAAACCAACATCAAACAGTAACTTATTTACAAAGTAGCCATCTCTCTGCTGCACATTTTTCATTTATTCATCCCTACGCTCACTCACTCACTCATTCTTCATCCCTCCCTTCTGTTCGAACTCTACCTTCCTCTCCTTGACATGCCCCGAGGGTTAGAAATTCCTTTGTTGAAGTATACGTGCATCTGTGTGTGTGCTTAAATGTAGTTAACGAGGCTTAAGTTAACTGTTTTTAGACTTTGGTTTTGTACCAAATCAGCTTTTATTCACAAAGCCGCCACATGACGAGGCTGTTGTCTTGTAAACATGAAATCTCTGGCCTGATTCACCTCCAACCTTTTTCTGTGTGTCTTTAATAAAGATAAGTACTGATAAACAGTCATTAGACAAGGTCTGGGTTGAGGATCTGGGCAGACAGTGAAAGCACAGATCTGTTTGATGGAGCACGATTATTATTCTCATTACGTCTAAACAGAGAATGGCAGAGTCTTATTGGGGCTATTACCTGTAGACACATCAAACACGGCCGTACACGCATGCTTTAATGTTCAGATAATAAAGTGCTGTGTACGTGCACATGAGTCCTGTGATGAGTCAGCTTATGGATGTCATCAGGGACAGATAGTATCTGGAAATTCTTTTCTATGCTTGGAAATTTGTGGAATGGATTTAAATATGGTAAAATGACGAAGCTGAAAGCAGGATCCATTAGCCAGAATATTTAATAAATTAACATACAAGGGGCTCTTTATGAGTGATGGGTGTTCCAGTTCTGTGGAAATATTTGGAACTTTTACAGAGAAGCTGCTGTTTTGAAGAAGTAGTTAGCTGCACTATACAAACACAAAAATAGCCAACTATAGACTTTAGTCAGGGTTTAATATTTAATTTTTGCTACTTTCGGTAGACAAAAACATGGAGTCTAAAATGACTAGGGTCTATATTGAAGATACGTAAGAGGGAAATATGTGTTTAGAATTAAAATATACAACTATCCAACAGTAGCCTACTTTATAATGTATTCATTTTTTTCCTGATTCAGAAGTAGTGAAGGGTTTACAAACAATGGACAATCTCTTGTGGAGGTAAATTTATACTAAATACAACAGTCATTATTTATATAACTGAGTCAACATATAGGCTACAGAGACTAGAATTGGTGAATCTTTTGTTTGATTTGGTTAAATTAAATGAATTCAATGAATTTGATGAATTGTCTGAAAGAACCATCAAACTAGAATTAATCAAACATTCTAATGATACATACGTCTCATATTTAGCACTGGAGCGTCTGATTAATTCTAGTCAATCGGTTCATCCAGACAATTCATTTAATTAATTCGATTCATTTAGTGAATCGGACAATTATGAACTGATTCACTAGAATGAATTGGACATTTCAACACTACGTATGAGAGTGAGGACCATTTAGGATGAACAGATTTTTTGAGTCATAATTTCTGGCGCTACTGTCCTGTTAACAGACTGTTAGGTATCAACCTATTCGCTAGAATGAATTAGACTTCCCCACACTGCATGTGAGAGTGGGCCGATAAGGACAAGTAGATTCACTTCACTTATATGAATCAAAATTTCCTATGCTACATATGAGAGAGGAACAGAACACCATTGAGGCGAGCCTGTTTGATTATTCTCCCAGCTTAGACATTTACAACAGCCTTTCATAAAGTAGCTTTGTTACTAGAAGTAGCTGAACTATGAGAAACTCGCTTGGCTCATACCAGATTCCCAGTGTCCATAGGTTTTGTGTGTGTGTGCATGTAGTGTGGCACATCATGTGCAAGCTCAGCTATTTGTATATGTTTTGGGTGAGTGAAATTAGAATGAGGCTCAAGTTGAGAGTAGTGACAGGAACATACTGCAGGTCAGGATCCATCAGCTCCATGATTAGCTGTGATTTAACTAGAGAGCAGGTGTTTGCGTGCAGAGCTCTGGACAGGTGTGCAACCACAAACACAGAAAGAGAAAGAAAGCGAGAGACAGAAAGGAAGTCAGCATTTTTAAATTTAATTTGAAAAGGTCAAACTGTTGACAAATGTAAGACGCCATTTATACAAATGTATTATTTTATTTGAATATGATAAATTGGTTCTTAAATAAGGAAATAGGTCACAAAAGTAAAAAAAAAAAAAAAGAGTAAATGCATCTGTATTTCAGGCTAAAGCTTTTAAAAGAAGCATTGTCTTAAATATCTAGTAAGAAAAAAACATCTTAGTATTTAATTTCCCCCATACACCGGGTGAGGTAGTAGCAAAAATCCCCGGCGTGAAATCACAAAGTGAAACATTACACTGCTAAAGCTATGACAACATAAACAAACACATAGACTCCATAACCCACAGGTTGACAGAGGGTTCATTACAGATGTCTGCACTATAAATGTTACCATTTCATCAGTTGCAGCAGAGAAACACACTCACATCCACACACATACGCTCAAAAGTAGGAAACAATCTCATTTGGATTTTCACAGCCACAGTTGGGGTTTCAGATATTTGCATGTACTGACTCAGTGTGAGAACTCTCTTTCTTCAGTAAAGTCTCTTTCATAGAAACCAAATCGATTACAGGAGAAAGCTTTCAGACCATGCAACTTAGTCAGAGTGAAACCCTCTTGAAGCAAAGGTTTTAGACATTACAAATGCTTCAGCTGAATGGCATGTCACTGAATGCTTGGACTTTCTTTCACTTGATTGATGTGGCCAATTTTACTGCAGTTTTCTGCCTTCCCAGAATCACTTTGCACACACACACACACACACACACACACGTAGGCACGTACACACTCAAATTCTCATACTTTAAATTTTAAATTGTTAAGTGAATAAATGCATGTAATGTTTAACTTTAACAGAAAATATTTATGAGTAATACTTTGTGTCTGATAGTTAAAATGTGCCTTTGCGTGCAGTGCACCTATGTAACTGATTTTCAACATTTCCACTCGTATTTGGTCTTCTAAACAAAACAAAACAAAACAGCTAAGAACTGCAAAATAAACAAAAATTTGACAACATAAAAATTAATACAACATAAAAATAAAGCTAAAAACAAACAAACAAAAATATTAATTTAATTATTCCTGTAACAAAGGCCTCAATTGAGCATTCAGCATACCAACTTTCAACTCTTTCTGCTTTCAGCACATTCAGAAGAAAAAGCCCTGTTATTTACTCTGATTGGTAATGGGCTAATAAGGGACTGGAATGGACTTTATCAAAGCCTTCACACACATGAAAGGGCTAACAGACTTTATAGGCCAGAGAGTCTTGCTTACTAGGGAAAGAGATGTTTTCCTTTGTTCTGGATGGGATATACTCACTCTCACTGCCCTTGATTGGAAACCGTAGAATAAAGACTACATACTCCAAAGCCCAGATGTTTGCACACACTATACGCAGCTGTAGGGAGAGGTTATGTTTGGGTCATGCTGTAATGACACACTTTGTTCTGGTCGATCCCTAATGCTTGTGTTTTTGGCATACTTCTACACAAAAAAGCGGGATGTCATGCAGCAATGTGGCAAATGTAAAGGTGTAAATTTGTGAATGCAGTCTGGAATACACCAGTAAGTGTACTCGAAGTTGGTGCAGCAGTTGATCAGTTTTATCTAATTGCAATAAATACATTCCTATTTATTACCAGATACAGCCATTTAATGGCCATTCAAATTATAAAACAAAACATTTCTGATTATATAACTTTCTCTAACATTCATTAGAAGTCTATGAAAGTAGACTGTGTCCCAGTAGATTTCCAGTTTATCAGCAAACCCCCCCCCCCAAATTGTAATATATCTTTAAGCATTATAACTGTGAATACGTAACAGACGCAAGTACTTTCTTCCTTACATGTAAAAGACTACCATAATATTCACAAATAAACGCATTCATAAGTGCTTCATACTCTCAGTATATTTTGAAGCCAAATGTGGACTCTCAGAGCAATAGAGAGATATACAGTACAAGCAGTCAGAAATGTAAGTGAGCAGACCGCTGTCTCACTTCCAAACTATTAGTTTGAGTATAACTAAATGTCACAGATCACTAGTCCATTGCCATAAGTGTGCGATCAACACAGACCGTTCAACAGGCAACCTCCCGGTGAGGTTGGTTTATTACTGCAAAACAAAAGAGTGGTCTGGTTCAATTCAAACCTCCACTAAGCTAGGAATCATATGGAAAGTCCCATTTAGTTTCCTTGACAGCAGAAAAGCATATTTTAATCTAGTCAAGCATCTCACAAATGGTCTGGGACCCATGGCCAGGTTTGCCCACACTTGTGTCATGAGTTCACGGTTCATATAACCTTTAATGAAGAGGAGGTATACATATTTTACTTGCTGTCCAAAGGGTTTGAGCTGGAGACTTGACCCGAGCCCAAAAGTAGGATTTCCTTGACTGGTTTTACTGGTAACCAATCAAGAAGGTGGAGCTGGGGTGGTGGGAGAATGCTGGAAGAACTGTCATAGTAAAGCATTGGCTTATACAGTATATGCTTGTTCAGGCACTGATTGGTCATATTAAATGAACATGTCCCATGTGGGAGCCCAGAGTTTAAGAAAGTGATTAAGCCATCTAAGCCAGGTAAGACTGGCAGATCCTCCTCAACATCTTTTCCCTTATCACAGCCTCCAGACTTCTCACAATTCTACTAGTAGTCTAGTCAACGCTTTAACAATCCTCAACCTTCCTTGCTTTCCACATCGTCTTCTCAGTCTCCTTCTTGCTATCAGTGTTTCTTGCAGGTGTAGACCTCTTCCTCTCGAAGGCAGGTTTGACACTCGACGTGACAGCACCAGCGGACCTGGCAGTGGCAGGAGAGCGTGGTGAGGTGGAGGGCCGTGTTGTAGCCCCGTCCACAGCACAGACTACTACAGCTGGTGTCCTTTGAACACGGTCTGCCGGCCGTCCCAGGCGAGTAGCGCGACGGCCTGCAAAAGCTGGGCGACTCCTCCAGAAACACCAGCTCGGTGGGCCGCAGGCGGGGACCTGTGTTGCTGTGGCGCCGTGGGCTTGCCAGCTCGGTCTCCCCAGTGGCGGAGTTGGTAACACTATGCACTCGAACGGCCGTGTCATAGCGGTACTTCAGCAGATGGCCTGTGTCTTGAAACGGGGAGAGCTGCTTCCAACATGTTCTCACAGCACACGAACCGGAGACACCGTGACACTTACAAGTAGTCTTAAGTCCACTCTTCACCGCCTGAGAGGAAATGAAAAGAGAGAGGTGAAGACATGAACACAGTACGCCAACGTTATGATCTGGTGAAAATAAGACTGAAACTAAAAAATCTGAGGAGAGGAAGAGAGGATTCAATATTGGATGCTTAAGTTTGGTCTCACTTTATGGATTGGCTAAGACCCTTTCACGTGTATATTTGGTACTGAAGAAGATTTTAAAGAGAAACAATTAATTTTTTTTTGTTTCTTGTCTGGTGACGAAATGTGCCAGCTAATAAGATTTAAGCTCTTAGTCATATGTCCAAAGCCCAAGCCTGAAAATTTAAGCCTTTAAATCAAATTTGAGTTTACTTGAGATTCACATTAGCAATCTAATCATGAGTGGTTTCACTCTTGGTGTGAACAGACCTTTCGTTGGTGATTTATTTTCATTTATTTCATAATGCATTGGTGTAAAAGCCAATGCATTATCAACCAAGGGGTCGAGGATAACTAGGGAACCTCAGCAAACTTACAACAGGGCCTCAAGATGACAAAACAATTCAAATTCAGGATGTTTCTGGTTTTGTTTCACACTCTTAACAACAGTTTTTTTTCTTTGAGGAAGCAGGATTCCTGTGGGAATATGTGAGGTAGCTGAGTTTTAAAAGTAGAATGTCTAGACCTTAAAAAGACTAGTTATGTCAAGCTCTAAAATCGGTTTAATTGGTTAGATATTACGAAAAATTGTGAACAATTGAAAAAGTCATGGGGCCTTTAAATATTGTTGGGGACAACTGGGGACTTTGGAGTCCAAAAAGTTGAGAACCACTGGCCTAGAAAGAACTGTTTTAAATGTTTGGACAGACACATTAATATATTGGTATTGATTATCTCCTCAAAAGTGGGGAGGGATATGAACATAAAAGTTGTAAAAGTGGGGTAGCATGTTATCCAAAATTATAATTTGTTCAAATAATTCAGCTGATACTCTGCGACTCCATAGCCCTGAGCTAAAAACATTGGGTTGACATGGTGTAGATGATGGATGCAGGAGGAATGCCTGAGCTGGCAGTCTTTCAACTCTGACCTGCACCTCTTGAAGACCACCATCTCTGATCTATGCTCAGATCAGCACATTTCCAGCTTTGTTCTAATGCTCTCTCGCTCTCTATTTTCAATTTCGAAGTATTGGTTCTCGAAGTATTGGTTGTTGACTAGTGATCTATTTCTCCTATTCAGGCTCCTCTCTTCATTTCACATACTGTGGAGGTAGATGCAGAGGAAAATAAGTCTATCGAAAAGGGCCCAAGGGGAGATGGGGAGGTCAAATGGTCGATAGGGGTGTTCCACCCTACACAGGTATGAGCTCCCACCCCAGGGCCACCTGAGCAATACCGAGGAGAAGCGAGGAAATGGAGACAATCTGAAAGAGAAGGGGAAAGCAAGACCTCAGCCACCTTTGCTTGCTTTTGTTAACCGCCATCTGTGGCCTGAGGTGTCAACTGTGGGAAACAACAAAACCGGAGACTGATAAGATAAGATCCGAGTTTGTCCAGCCGTTCTTTTCTTACTCTTTCTGTGAACCTCATAAACCCTCCCCCTTTTTCGTTCTCTCTGTCTTTCCCTGAGGCTGCCAGTCTCTTGGTAACAGAGCTGTTTTGAGGGATGTTATGAGGATTTATGAAAGTCTGGGAGAGCGACGGCGACGGCGGCAGCGGCAGCAGCGAGAATGCTAGAGCGGGAGCCATACAGTAGGTGGAAAAAATGCTCGTATATTACAGAGGCATCTGTATAATCGCCCTCATGGGAGACCTCTAATTTTGAAGAGGGCCTCCACAGCAAGCGCTGTCATGCCTGGACCAGGAGAAGGAATACCTGGCTCCAGAGTGCTGGCCAATACCTGCTCACCTACCTGCCTCACCCCACTCACTGAACTCTCCTTTGGGCAACAATGAATTAAAAGACCGCACCCCATTAACCAAGAGAGGACGCTAAAGTGTGAGAGAGTTAACCCTTACAGATGTTCTCTTCTATGAGCTTTGGAGGACTCTGGATCATGTACACTCTTAAAAATAAAGGTTTTGTAAAGGATTCCATGAAGAACCTTTAACATCCATGGAACCCTTCTGTTCTACTAAAGGTTCTTTATAGTGAAAAAAGGTTCGTTAGATTTTTTATAGCCTATGTTCTTCACATTAAGACAAAATGGTTCCTTTAAGAATGGTTCGCTTGTTCAATGGTTCACATGATATTATTATTTTTTTTAATATTAATATTTTGCGTCTTACCCGGATGCCGACGTTAATGTTGTGCGCGTCGATCTGGGCACGCAGGTCCTTGCTGACCCGTTTTTGCCCCAAGAATTTCTTGAGAAACTTAGTGCTGTATTTCAAGTTGTCCCCGCATACGCCCCACTGCCAGGCCTCGCGGTGCTGCAGACCAGGAGAATCGTCGCAGGTGCAGCGCTCCATGCGCCCTGAGCTGCACGCTTTGGCCAACGCGTGAGACAACGCTGCTGATGACACCGCGAGCAAGAAGGCCGTCTCTTTAAAGCCTGATGAAGTGATGCATTCATAAATGAACACTGAGCAGCTGCTATAAAGGTGTACATCTCTTTTTATACATTAAAATGTCATACACATTGGCTAAATAAATTATTATTTGAAATAAAATGTGAATTGTAATGTGTAATTGAAATAAGAAGACGACTCCAGTCATATTAAAAAAAATTATGTAATAGGTCGCCTCATAGGGGAAACATCAGGAGTTCACATTACAAACTAAATACTGAGCACTTTGTAGGAATTAAAGTAAAACAATCATCTCTGAATGCAAACAATGCAATTCTAAAACAGAAACAGTTTTGATAACTTATAACAAAGTGGATATGAGTAGCTATAAATATGTCCACAATAACATAAATATACTGGATCTTTGCTTGTATGCGTAATTTAAAAAAAAAAATACATTTCTATTACTACATTTAAAACTCGATTTCAAACGAAAAGGCCGCCCTTATCATGCCTGTACGGTTCCTCTTACATGTAAACCCTCTATCATGAACTACAACTTTTCCAGTTAGGCAGTGCAGTATTTTGTCACGATCCTTTAACCATAATCCCTCCTTGCAGCCTCCTCGTATTATTGTTTGATCAGAACTGAGACAAGACGTGTATTTTGATCCAATTAATTATTATTTTGACTAAGTTTTCTGTCAGATCACGCCGCCCTTTTTCCTCTAAGAACTGGGCGCTTTTCCGCGAGATAAAAATACTTCAACTGGCCCCGCGAGGCCTCACCGCACAGGGATTCCGCGCTTCCCAAGTCCCTAATTACCAGCGGACTGACCTACTCATGGCTTTCACATTCACATCCTGCACATTACGCACATGTTCGTTTGGAAGCAGGCACCACATGGAGGTTTCTGCATAGTTGTTAATGCTAAAACCTTATCTTTCTGACGTATATAAGTAGTACTGACTAATTTAAAGCTACCAAACAGCAAAATGTAGTTATGTTTTGTGGGTTTTACAAGATTCGGTCATTTCTTTTTGTTCTTTATTAATATTAAACAATGGCTTCAACAATGAGATTTTTACCATTTTTACTGTGTGTTATTATAGGTATATTCGTAACGGAACAAACATCAAATAACTTTATTTCATGTTATTTTATTAATTATAAAGTAATTGTTTTGTTTTCCTTCTCCATTTGGACTGTCATCAACTCTGTTTTCAGTTAAACAAAAACCAGTATTTGTATGTAGCTATTTTATTTTATTTGGGAAAAACTCATGTTAAAATTAAAAACAATTCCATAAACAAAAGCTTGTAATTTCATGACCTTGAGCGCAGGAATAAAAATGGCTGAACTGTCATAGCTATATTCCGACATAATGTAAAACATTTAACAAAACATTTGTACTTTTAGCTTGAGACGGCAAATGCAGTGTTAATAACAATTAATATTTGTTTAGCATTTTACAGAAATTTGCTTTAAAGTCACGTTTTCAGAATGCAACAATAAGGGTCCCATCTCTTACCTCGTTTTAAAAGGTTTCCACGGCCATCCATACTACAGTTCCAGCGCTCGTTGCGGAACTGATAGCGGCACTCCAGGAGGCTGAGACGTACAGATTCCCTCAGAGTCTCCGCCAGCCCCGGTTCTCGCCTGCACAAGCGCTTTTGCCGGCGCGTCAGAGTCATCTGCTCGCATTGCTTCAGGTGCGCTTTACCGTTCGGAGGCTCGTTAGCAAATGGACCGGGCAGAAAAACCAGTGGCTCGCGACCTGTAAGGCTAACGATAACATTCACAATACAGTCACTAAAACTACTTCATTTGAAATGATTCATTTATTTTTCAGCAGGGGTTCATTTTGATTTGTTCACAAACACCGTCCATACAATTAAAATACACAAATACAGATCTTCAAGACCTTTTAGAACATCAAATTAAGTGCAATACGTTTCAACTTCTAATAAGTTTTCCTTGTTTAAACACTAAAGTTACTGTATTTGAAAACTTAACGCGGAAAATTAACTTTTTTTTTCCTAGAATGCACGACTGATGGCCCGTGTGCTTTGAATATATGTTTAAATAGTCTGCCTAATTTGAATAGTCGTGTTTGAATAAATAATGCACAAAACTGCACGTGCTCTTTCCTCAGTCTCTCAGTAGGCTATGTGTGAGCGCCCTTGGCTTTCGGAAACGCTACTGTGGCGCTTAACACACTTAAGTAAGCACTCTTAAATAAAACCCTTTGCCGAGTGTTTTTACATGTTTATAGGATTCTTATTATAAACACCAGTGGGGCGACGTCCTATGAGCGTAAGCCAGAAAGATCTTAATTATCAGGTAGTGCGAGGGTAAGGACTCGGTGCCAAACCATCGGAAGACATCTGGATCCATACACTGCGCTGCGCTCAACGGCAATAATCGACTCGAACAGCACACTGTTGAAATATTTTAGACAAATCAATGTTTTAAAAACAACAACATCTAAAAATATACATAAAATTACATCTAATGGTGTTACTTGTAGCTAGTTTTTAAGAGCAGACAAAAAGTCTAAGCTTCCTTATTTAAGTAATTTTGGATCTTATTCAAATGCCACATTCAACAAATAAATATTTAATTTTGCCTCATTTGATTATTTGTAACAAACAATCTGCAATGTAGGTTTTAAACGTGATTGTTAAACATACAACCAACAACAAGATATGCGTAATTGCGCACGGGACATCCAACATCACCAAATATCTCCACCTGTTGCCGCAACTTAAAATGATTCGATTCCATGTAAAATATAACAATAATGCACTCAGAGGCTATTTCCATGAACTCAGAAAAGATAGAGGATATGAAAGTCTCTGCTGACCCGAAATAGGCGGCTGCGTGGGAGAGAAGGATGCAGAGGGCAAAAAGTCGCAGCGGACAGGCAGTCCTCGGAAGCCCGGTGCACATGATGACGGGTCGACGCTGCTCTTCATTGCGCTATCTGTCCGTGTTGAAATCCCAGCTGTGCTGGACAGCTCAACTTCTTAAAGGGGCAGAAACTCATTTCAGTCCTTGGGGAGGCGCGGTCCCTAGAGGGGTGAGGCGCGCCAAACTTATTGGATCATCAGTCACTCCACCCATTGCCAGGGAAACGATATTTCCCTACATATTAGCAGGTGCTTTTACCTGCTGAATGGTTCATATTTACTTAGGGCTGATTCAGACAACTTTCCTTTTCTGTCTGATCATGGAAGACATGGATTAAAAAAAAATGAATCCCCCAAAACCAAAATAGGTGGTATAAACTAGGAACTGGAACTCTTTTATTGATGTAAAAAATACATGATACAACATGAAATAACTCAGACTTTGACCGACATCATCACTTGCTATAAATACTATTCTTTTTTTCCTTTCTGAGTTCAGTCTAAGCATAATGACTGTCTGTTTACTCTTGTTTAATTCCAACACCTTGTTTACAAACTGTGGCTCCATTCTCATTTCCTCGGCATCATTAACACACTGGCCTCTTTGATGCTGTTGTCATCACTAAGCACAAGATATAATGAGCTAATCATGACTGATCTTTCATCTCAGTTCCTCTCGCCTTCATCAGTGACTGACCAAGCGGGCTCAACATTTCCCTTATGATGTCACCTTCTTTGTTTAAGACACCCACCTTTATGACGGAGGTGTGCCATGTGCAATTCCTGCTTGCGGTGACCAATCCAAACAATACAAATGAGACATACCCTGTTTCTGAAATGTGAATGATATTGGTGAGTATAATGTTCACAATCGTCTTTCTGTCATTGGTGTTGCATTTGTGAATAGAGATCCATTTGTTTAGTTTAAAATTGTTTTTAGGTCTTTGAAATGATACAGCAGATAACACTTAAGCTGTCACTATTAATTAAAATAAGTTTGTGTTGTTGACAGTAAAAGACTCTAGATCACTGTTGTTTGATGCACTTATATTGTTGTTAGATGAAAAAGTTGTTATATGAACTTATATTCGAGGAAGTTAGTCCTTGAGAATGGTATTTTTCACACTCCCAAAAACAAAAAAGTAAACTTTGTTAGGCTGTTACTACACCATGTTTTAAAAATGGAATTATCTTTCCAACAATTTGGATTTATGTATTTTAGGTGTTTTTAGGTCTGAATTTGAAAAGGCCCCATTTGTTCATATTTCTTTGTCACTGCTGTTGGTGCAGCTTGAAAGAAGCTTGAGCCTAAAACAGAATTAGCTTCATTAATTTAATGGCAGACTCTCCAGGTACCCAGCTTTTATGCTAACAACAGTAGCTACTTTCAAAGTACTGTTAACATAAAACAGTACTTTCAAAACGTCAGAGTCCACTGCTTACCCAGATGAGTACCTTGTACTACACTGACCTAAAATATTGAATGTGCCATCCAAGTACAATCCTCAATGAACTGCCAGTTGTAGCTTTGTGGCTTCCATGGATTGGCAGTTGCTTGGTTTGTCTTAACTGTAGCACCCTCTGCTGACTGGTCTGTCTATGTTCTGCAGAATTAATGCATTATAGCTCAGTGGATCAAGAAGAAAATATTACACCATCTGCTGGACTCTTGATTTTATGATTTGATGCTTATTCATATATTCATGACCAGTAGGTCATCAAGATTTAAGAAAAATTACAAAAAAAAAGAATGAATGAATGAATAAAAGTTTTAAACAAGTATGTTTAACTAATGTTTTCTAAATATCAGTGTTATTTTAGTATCACTGAGATACTTTTATAGGGTTTATAAATGTACATTTTGTTTGAAATGTATATTTACCATTTAAATTTTACTTTTGGTTAAAGTTTTAGTAATTTTGGTTTCTGTTTTGTCATTTTTATTATTATAAATAATAATAATAATAATAATAATAATAAAATAGTTTTTTAATGTCTAAATAGTTTTCATAGATGTTTATTGTTGTCCTGGCTACTAGTTGAAATAAAATAAAATAAAAATTTCTGTATTTTATTTCAACTGACACTTATTTTAAAGTAAAGTAAAAATATTTTAGGTGTAAGTAAAATGGTTTAGGTTTTAAACTATAATAACCTCACTAATGTTTGCTTAAAGGATTTAAGATATGACAAATTATTATTACAACCCCAATTCCAGAAAAGTTGGGACATTTTGTAAAATGCAATAAAATCAAGAATCTGTTGTTCGTTAACTGTCTTTAACCTTCATTTAATTGACAAAGGTGCAATTAAAAGATTTCCAATGTTTGCACTGACTAACTTCAGTGTATTTTGTAAATATAAACAATTTTTAACTTTGATAGCTGCAACACACTCCACAAAATAAAAGTGAAAAGGTTATAGAATATCCAAGTTAAACAGTCCACGATAAGCAGGTGAATTGGTAATATGTCAGGGTATCATGATTGGGTTTATACAGAGCATCAACGTCCCAACTTTTCTAGAATTGGGGTTGTATTATTATTATTATCATTATTATTATTAGGACTGGAACCTGACACGTTGTAGCATCTTTGCCACTAGAGGGTAACCTCATACAGTACCTGTCAATGTTACAGGCTGCACTCAAAGCAGCTTATCTGTCATATATTTATGAAGTCCTCTTCCAACAAAACCTTCATTTATCCTTTTACTTTACAATTCTTCATTCCTCTGGTTAGCGCAGTTCGAAAACATAAGTTTCTCATCAGGGGCATTTGCTAACCATATTCAGGTCGACTCATCTTTCATTTTGCATGGGAAGAGGCGGCCTGTACACGCGTACCTCGGCCCTCACGCCCACGATGCAGTCATTGGACGACGACAATAACGGGGTGGGGTTTCGCATATACTTTGGACAATGTGATTGGACAACACTTACGCGAAGGCGGGGCCAATGACGCCACCGTCCTCGAACTAGAGAAAGACGCCATTTTGTTTTTAGCGGTGAGGAGGAGAACCGGAAAAAATTGTAGCGAAACTGCACCAAAAGGTAAATAACGCCGAAAAGACACATTTTGCGTTGTCATTCTGACGTATGTCATACAGAGCTCTTTTAATTTTCCTGTCGTCTACATGTGGCTAACAGAAACCGAGACTTCGGTTATGAATGATCATTTCAGTCAGGGAGGCTAACAGGCTAACTAACGGATGTTTGCTTAGCTGATGTGGAACTGCACAACGAGTTCGCACCTACTTATCCGAATATAAAAACATTTTCAGTGACCCCTTTTTCGCGTAAACATGTTTTTACCGTCTTCAAAATTGTTTGGTTTTTCAGGAGTTGTCCGGAGTAAAATAAGTAACGTAACGTTAGCAGCCAAGTAAACAGTAGAGTGATCTAGATATCTCGCCTGCGCCCTTAGCACATAGCAGACGACAAGGCGTCGCTCGCGACACAAGCAGAACGCTCCCTTTATTATAAACGGCTCCTACACTGACAGTCTGCATTGATTATGCGATGTAGTTTGTCTCATAACTAGCAGTGTAAACATAAATGAACGAGGAACTGAACAAATTATTAGATTACAATGACTCAAAGTCAGCATTACAGTTACTGTGCGTGATCTGTTAGTGTGAATGATTGTTAGGCCGTGTTTCTGAGATCGTCCAGTACGAAGAAACTGACGTAATTTCTGTCGCTTTATTTCTGGTGTGCAGTGTCTGTTTTTAAGACTTAACCAGAAATGATGCCTGTATTAATTGTTGGTATCCTCATGCAGGTCTAAAGTGATTTGCATGTTGACAAGCGAGAACAGGATTGATCCAGTCTTCATGAAAAATTAGACAACAGAGTATGTAAGAAAAAAAAGGGATGGGATAATCTTTCATTTTTCTACATAACGAGCAGGTGTCAAACACCAGGTTTCCACTGTAATGCATGAAGGGATCGATTCAGTCGATGTATAATTGTAGTTCGCTGTTAATGATGATTCTTTTAACCCCCATTCAGTTCTAGGTCAGATAGGAAAATAGATCTGTGTTTATTCGTGTGGTTGTACCGCTTCTGTTGAATTGTAAGGTGTTTCGTAAGCAAAGCACAACCTCCCAGTCACCCTGATTGTGAATGACTGACGTGTTGATTTCTAGTTAGGAAGCATTTCTCGCTATAATTGGCTGTGTCTGTGGCAACATTGAAACTGTGGATGGGATCAGATGTTGTCATGTGATTTTTCTGTAGCCTCTGTTATACTCTCACTTCCTAGTATGCTTGATAAAAGTGTTGTCGTAACCATTTCAGTCTTTGATCTTTTTGCACGTTTAGTTTCCACTCATATATCTTACATGTATCACATGGACAAGAGTGTTTAATCTCACTTGATTGACTCATTGGAGATCTGTCTGTGTTTGACACCTGGTTTGTTTTTGTTAGTGATGTGTTTTTGTTTTTTTTGTACCTCATCTAAAAGTACATGTTTAAAGTTATGATTAATCAACTTGGTCACTGCTATTATTTTTTTTGTGTGTGCGTGAAGTGACTCTGCTAGACAGGAAGGTGTTGATTTCTCTCATTATGAGTTGTTCATTAGCCAGAGTTTATTCTGTTTCTTTTCATTCATAACTTTATACATCATTATATAGATTGACTTGATTAAGGTTTTCAAAAGTCTTTAGAGTTTCTGTTTAAAC
Organism: Tor tambroides; assembly: GCA_021397915.2. NCBI lineage: Eukaryota > Metazoa > Chordata > Actinopteri > Cypriniformes > Cyprinidae > Tor > Tor tambroides. The sequence continues at coordinate 70,964 of JAFVLL020009803.1, read as the reverse complement.
ATTAGTAAAACTGTTGTCACTTTTTCCATTTTCATTTCCAAATTTCAGGAATGTTGTTTGCTGATACTCCCTGCTGGGAAAATAAACATTTTCTGTGTGTAATGTGTGTTTAGGGAAAGTCAGTTATTGTAAATGTTAGCAGACAGCTGCTGGAGTTACACAGGAGAAACACAATTTACACTACTGTTCAAAAGTTTGGGGTACGAATTTTTAAAATTAGTTTTATATATATTTTTAAAGATTTAAATAATTTTATTCAGCTAGGGTGCAGTATGTTGGTCAAAATTGACAGTAAACATTTATAATGTTACAAAATATGTTTCAAATAAATGCTGTTATTTTGAACTTTCAGTTTATCAAAGAGTCCTAAAATAATGCATCACAGTTTCCACCAAAAATAACTGTTTTCAAAATTGAAAATAATAAGAAAAGTTTCTTGAGGATCAAATCAGCATATTCGAATGATTTCTGAAGGATCACGTGGCACTGAAGACTGGAGTCATGATGAAAAATTCAGCTTTATCACAGGAATAAATTAAATTTTAAATGAGGTTTTAAAAAAGAAGAGAGTTCTTTTGCATTGTAACAATATTTGACAACATTGCTGTTTTTATCAAATAAATGTAGCATTGGTGAGCATTAGAGATTTCTTTCTAAATCTTTAAAAAATCTTAATGACCACAAACCTTTGAATGGTGGTGTATGAGAATGTTACTCTGCTTTTAAGCATTAAGCTGAATACTTCAGAGTAAGAATGAGGCCGCTATTTAAGCCTTCAGTTTCAGCATGACTAGTTCATTCTGTTGTAACCAGTGGAAACAAACAAACAAAAAAAAAAAGAGTCAGCAATACTCATCACATCTGATGCATAATTTTTATGTGTTGCTGCACAGAGGGACAAAGTGAATCACTGTGAAGAAAGAGCAAAATTTCACTTAACACAACCTTTTTTTTTTTTTTAAATGTTAAGACATTGAAGTCATTGAAACATGTTACTGGCTTCATTTTTTTTTTTTTTTTAAGTTCAATCAAGGCTTTGTAGACTGATGATCGAGGTAATCTTCAATGTAATGTGTGAGGTTCTAGCTTTATTTACACAAGACAGAGTTCAGTTATGACTGCAGAATCTTCATTAGCAAGAGCTTCTCGTTTCACCTTTTCTACTCAATAATTCAACTTCTTTGGTTCTTGTAAATAATTGATGTGGCTTAATTTGTTGCCGACATGCCCTGTGGCTGATTTAAAAATCATTGAATTTGCATATTTGTCCTTTCTCCTCCATTATTTTTTTCAAAACGTCTGGTCTTACATTTTCTTTCTTCATCTGAAACGCACATTGACCATAATGCAACCCATCTGACTGATCAGTGAGTCAGTCTGTGAAAATATGTGTAAGTTACAGAATGAGTCATTTTTTTGTAGCACTTCCTTGTATTTGCAGGGACTTCTTCCAGTGATGTGGCCCCTTGTAGAGCACATCATTTGAACAAAAAGGGTGTTTTTCAAATAGTTTGAAGCTTATGTATTCGTTTTATTATGTTGGGACTTTGTTTCAACTCTGGTGTCACTGCATTCTGAAGCCCCACCTCTTCTTTTTACCCAAAGGACACTGCTCTCACAATCTCAATGGGTGTGTTCTCACACCATTCTTAGCGCCTAACATTTGTGCCACAATTAGACTCAGTAGACAAAGTACATTCCTTCAGATTAAAGTCCGTGTAAAGTCAATTCTGAGAATTGTTTGTAAACACATTCTAAATGTTAGAAATGCATTGCTGAAACATGTTACAAAGACTGTGAACCATGTAGTAATTAATTGTGGAGTTAGACCGTTTAACAGTTTTTCACTATTTTTGTGATCAGGATTTTTTGGGTGGGGCTAAATCAGGACTCGATGACGCAATCGAGCCACCGAGCACGGCCCCTTTTCCAACACTATAAGACTTGTGTTCGACTTGAAGTAGCGCTGCAGACCGACCGGTGTGTGACATCAAAGTACAGTGAGAGCTATAGAGAGCAGACGCTCCTGATGCTTTCGAATCACTCTCGCGGTACTTTGATGTGATACACTGATTGTTCTGCAGCACTGCTTCATGTCGAACACACCTAATAACTAGAGCGCATTAGCATCAGTGGTTCACGGCTCAATCGCGAGTTACTGTCATAACCGTTAGTTACTACAGTCTACAGTTTGCTAACTAGGTATGCCTTCGTCACGTAAATGCATAATACCTGGTTGCAATCATTTACAAAACAGCTCGGTCTCCTTATTAAATAAGCTCCTAGAGGAAGACAGTTGAGAGAAGGCAGCTTTCCCGTGAGTGGGCGTGGTTTCAGCGCTGCCAGTGGACACGCCCCCAGCGTTTGAGAGCATAGAATACTGCTTATTTTTTTCAAGATTTTGATACCTTATTTTACTTTGTGTTTTTTTTTTTTTTTTAGCATTCAAATTTGGCTGGGTGGTTAATAACATTTTTCTGTGGTGACAAACTCAGAACACATTTAATATTGACTTTACATAGACTTTAAGTACTTGTGTGTTTTTTATCTTTTGTGCTGCTGCAGTCTTCTGTATTATTTTTGTACAATATATTTTGTGTAGGATAGGTTATTAACTGCTTCACAATGCAGTATGCATCATGATACATGTCACAGTTCAAAATGTCGTAGTGCATCATGTATCATGCATTATAATTGAATCAAGATTGAAATAGTGGCAAACACATAAGAGAAAATCATTATATCAATAAATGTAAATCAGTTTGAATCCCTCCCCACGTTTGCTGCATGTTTGTCCAAAATGGAGGGTCTTAGATGACCACCTTCTTTATTAACTGCAGGAAATTATATAAAGGAAAATTCTCAAACACCAAATTGTCAGTGCAATATTATGAGAAAGTAAACTGATGAATGATTGTATCAGCACAGCTCTTTTATATACATTTTTCAAACACTAAAGCAGATTAACAAGGTAACCCATCTATTGCGTGAAAATAAACAAATGTAGGAATTATTAAGGTTGGCTGTTTATAATTCTTCAAACATGTTTTTAAACATGTCCCATATCATTTAGGCACAAGAATGGAGAGATGGACTGACAGTCTGAATAGGGATATGGTGGCTTCATTTTCTAAACCTGTAGTTTATCGCTTGAGTTGGGATTAGAGTGTAACTCAGTCGACGGGGACCAGGCTCTCCAGCCCTCTCTCTCTCTATGTCTCTGATTAATTCAGAGGGCAGGTGTCTCCTCTTACAGGTTTGTCAGGTTTCTGGTTACCTCTTGTACTCTTCTTTCCACCGGTGGCATCTTGCATTCACCTCATCACTGGGCCTTTTGTTTCTCTGAATCTCCTCCCTCCTCTTTTCTCTTCACATGGTGAATCAGCCTTGACCTACACTTGTTTCTGTAGTCAGATGTGGTTGAACTTTAACAAGCATTCATGGCACATTGAACGCTTAATCAGTTCCTGTGTAAATGATTGTGGATTGTGTTGTTTTGGGTTTCAATTTCTTTCAAATGAATACTATGCATTTATAGTGGTCAACATTTGAAGTGGATCAAAACCTTTTAATCAAAGTTGTCCTAAAACCAAAACAATACCCGTTCTTATCTTAGGACAACTTTGATGAACTTTTTTGATCCACTTCAAATGTTGACTACTATATTTACCAGATACCTGAATTTGCAACTTACCGCAGAGAGAAGCATCATCCCTTGCAGGATTTAAGCTTTCTTTTTTTCAGTTTCCACCCTGATCATTGCTATTATGTGACACCATCTTCAGGCACCCAAAATATTGTTCACCAGTAGAAAAGAAGTCTCTTCTTAATTTGGTCAGTAATTTCGATTGGATGGTGACTTGAATGAGGTACGTTTTTTGCTCTATAGACCTTATGTAGCTCCGCCCCTTTTCAATGCTGCACTAGTTGTCTTCTGTCTTCCGTTTGTATTTCCACAAAGTGAAGGTAAGAGAGTACGAATTTATGATGAATCGCTCGTTTTAAAGGTGCTATAGAATGGAAAACTGTATTTACCTTGGCATAGGTGAATAATAAGTGTTCTGTACATGGAAATGACATACCGTGAGCCTCAAACACCATTGTTTCCTTCTTATATAAATTTTGTGAATAAAAAAGACCACTGAAAAATAGGAAAATATTAGAACATAACACCGACTGTGACGTAACAGTCGGGATCACTAATAGTTACACCCCCAAGATTTGCATATACACGCCCTTGTTCTAGGCCAGCCGAACCATCAGAAGTTCTGCAGATATTGTGAAGAAACAAGATTGGACAACAGCGAAAATGGCAGATCATGGAAATAAATGTTATGTTCCAGGCTGTGCAGGGGATGTGAAGTGCAGGGATGGGTTGGTGTCTGTATTCAGAAGCACGGAAAGCAAATAATGCATTCTAATAAAATAACATGAGCCATCAAAGGGACCTGGTTAGCTCCTTGCTAGCGGTAGCCTGTTACATTACAGTACATAAGATTTCACTTGCCACATAAACAGAGTAAGGAGAGATGACTGAGGATTATGGCGAATGATTTTTGAATCTGAGCTCACTGACCAAACGTGATCTTGTAAAATGTGTGGTGAGTACTGCCGGCCTCCATAGTATAAACGATGCGTTACAATGAAAGTAAAAAGCGATCGTGCATTTGAAAGCAGTTTCAGTGCCCCGCATATTAATAGCAGCTCCCTGATGCCCGCATTTTATATACAGTATAATTACCAGGTGATATAACTGCGAGAGAAATTATTGAAATATATATTTTCCTCCCTGTGTTTCCTTCCTGCTGTGAGCTACTGAAATGAGCTGCACTGTGAAACAGCCAATCAGAGCAAGAGCATACTGTGAAACAGCCAATCGAAACGAGCTCAACATTGTTATTCATGACCCTTCCAAATAAGCCAATAACAGACCATTTCATTCTAGGGAGAAATCCTAGGGTTGTAAATGCACATGTAAAACCGTTTCTGGAGAATTTTTGCCCTTACCTAAGCCACATACCTTCTGTGTAGATATCAGAGAACAATTTAAAATATTGTATCAATGCATTCTATGACACCTTTAAAATCTTGGTCTACTGACATTTTATGACATCCACTTCAAACATTAAAATGCGCTTGATGACTTTCGTTAACCCTACAGTAAGTGAATCCACTTCACCAGCTAATTAATCTTTGACAGTTACCGCAAAAACAGAGGTTCAAAGACAAAATTCTAAAGATGGCTGCGCACTTGTTTCTCTGACACATAAGGTCTAAAACTCCATCTACCTTCTCTGTTCTTCTCTGCAGATCTGCCACCATGGGGAATATGTTTGCAGGCCTCTTTAAGAATCTCTTTGGGAAGAAAGAGATGAGAATTCTGATGGTGGGCTTGGATGCTGCTGGAAAGACCACCATCTTGTACAAACTGAAACTAGGAGAAATAGTCACCACCATCCCCACTATCGGTCTGTGATTCTTCCACTTTTAGGCTGATGATACACTGGGCAACTTTTTGAGCAATGTTGCCGGGCAACTTTGGGAAATGTTGCCATCATCGGGCAACCAGGTTAGAAACAGAGCCCACGACTGATCTGAAATATCCAAATAGAAATTTGTTACCCATTCTCAGTGGGAAAGTGCCCAAGCAACATTGCTCAAAAAAATTGCCTTGTGTATCATCAGCCTTACTATGCTTTTTTTTTTTTGTCAGTCAGTCTTCCCTCTTTCAGACTATTAAACTTGTTTTGCACAATGTATTGGTATACATCACTTGAGTGCTGCTGTTGTTGTTGTTCATCAGTAACATCAGTAAAAACTTGTAAGCCAAGAATCACACCAACCAGCTCTGAAATCAGTCGTTTTTGTTAGAAACAAAAAATAGTTTCCTTTATTTTTAACTTTTCTTCTACTTGTATACATTGTCCCTCCCCCCTCATTCCTTATCTTTGTGTCCTATCTTATCCCACTATCCCATCTCTTTCTCTGCTGTCTGTGTGTGTATATATGGTCAAATTCTTTGCCCTCGGGCTGTAGTGTTATTAGAGCGGGGCCCCAGCATGACACACAAGAAGTTCATGCCTTTCCACCCTCATTCCTTCTGCCCCTCTTTTCTTTGAGCCAGTGTTTAAATTGCCCCCTTTTCTCTTTGCAGGTTTTAATGTTGAGACAGTAGAATACAAGAACATCAGCTTCACTGTGTGGGATGTGGGTGGTCAGGATAAGATCCGGCCGCTTTGGAGGCACTATTTCCAGAACACACAAGGTGAGTGTACACACAGAGAACCAGGTATTGAACAACTCTTGAGCGCACATTCATCCTCTCACTGTTTTTTCCACAGGCCTGATTTTTGTTGTGGACAGTAATGATAGGGAGCGAGTGAATGAGGCAAGGGAGGAGTTGACGAGGATGCTGGCGGAGGACGAGTTGAGAGATGCTGTGCTGCTCGTCTTTGCCAACAAACAGGTAAAAGAGAGAAAAACAAAATTCAGCATCAGCAGCCCCAGTATTTATTTGGTTCCTTTTCTGACTTCTGCTATAGCTGATGTCATGTATGACTGTGTCTTTGATTGTTCTGGGTATTGATATAGTTAATTTGATTAGATTTAATTCTGATTCACCAGCTCTTAATTAGATTTCATTAGATTCCGATTAAGGTATACTAGTTTCTGATTTAGGTATATTTCACATTTATCGATTTTGCTTATACTGCTGTTCAAAAGTTTGGTGTTAGTTTTATTTATTTATTTTTTTAAAGAAATTAATACTTTTATTCAGCAAGCACTTTATTCAGCTCCATTACATTTATCAAAAGTTAGAGTTAAGACTTTTACGTTGAAAAGATTTGTATTTTAAATAAATGCTGTTCTTTTAACTTTTTTTAATTTTTCAAAGAATACTGAAAAAAGTATCACTGGTGGTTACACAAAAATATTAAGCAGCTGTTTTAAACATTGATCATAAAAAGAACTGTTTCTTGAGCACCAAATCAGCATATTAGAATTATTTCAGATTTGCTGCTGAAAATCTAGCTTTGTCATTGCATATTAAAATATAATAAATAAATAAATAGAAAGCAGTTCTTTTTGAATGTAATATTTCATGAAAATACTTTTTTGCTAGATTTTTTTATTAAATAAAAGTAAGCATAAGAGACTTTTTTTAAATCCTACTGACCCCAAACTTTTGATGTAAGAAATTCCCTCTCTGTGAATGCTGTAAATGAAATGAGCCAGTGCTTAAGACTGATTCAAACCAGTAACTAATCTTTTTTTAACTACTGCACTGGCCACTTTTTGTTATGTTGTTGATTTATTCAAATAAACTGGCTCATATGAGTCATTAAAGCTATTTCAGCAGAACACAGTGACATCTGCAGGACAGGCAGCACATTTTCACACAGCCAGTAAAAACAGGCATAGTCAGAATGATCTTGGGTTTATAAATCAATATTGAGCAAATCAAAAAAATATTTTTAAAAAGCTCAGTGTTTGACTGCGTCGCTCTTTCCATCTGTTGCACAACAGGACCTGCCCAACGCAATGAACGCGGCCGAAATCACAGATAAGCTGGGCCTTCATTCCCTGCGTCATCGTAACTGGTACATCCAGGCCACCTGCGCCACCAGTGGGGATGGCCTGTACGAAGGGCTCGACTGGCTCTCCAACCAGCTCAAAAACGCTAAATGATCCATTCCACCCTCTCCTCTTCTGTCAGCGCTGTGTGTGTATGAATGTGTGTGAAGGGTGACAGCACTGGTTTCAGTCTTGCCCGGTTGCCCGGTTTATCCATTTCTTTCTCTTGTCCAGTCTTGTATACGTCAGAGACTCTGCCCAGTGCTGTCTATAATACACATGCAAGAGTGTGTGTGTACGTGTATGTGTGTGCGAACTGAGGGTGGGAGTAGCCTTGCTGTGCCTTTCAAAATAGACACTCAGTGTACAGCACGGTTCTCTCTTTCTCTCTCTTCTCCCTCCTCTCCCCGTGGTTTTCTGCACGCAAAGAATGACCCAGGATGTTAAATATTTCTGTTACCTAATACACTGAAACCAGACTATAATAGGCCTGATTTGTCCCTTTCCCGATGTTTAAAGCAATCACGCATGTCTAAAATGTTACAAGGTGTGAGTTGCCATCCTTTGACCCCACATTTGATAAAACTCATTGTAACCTGCATCAGGTTGGGAAAAAAGAAGGAAAAAAATCAGACAATAAAGTGACATTTCTTTTCCATCCAAACTTCTTCGCGTTATTTGAAAATCATGCTAATGCTTTCAGGTACGTCACATGACGCTTTCCATGTGAACACCTGCTCGCTTTCCTTACTGCTGTCCTCAGTCAAGCGCATTCAAGCACAAGCCTGTGAAACATTTCGTTTACACAAAGTCAGTTTGTAAAACGTCTTAAACTATTGCCTGTGGGGAAGAAATCATGTGACCCTGTGTCTCTGCTTTTTTTGGATCTTGCTGATTATCCAATCAGATCCCAGGCAGTAACTAACAGCCTTTCATGTGTTTTGATTGCCGTGTAAGAGGCGACTGCAGAAGTGATGAGCGTTTGTGAGGGTATGGAGGGAGTGAGCACCTTCTGCTGGAGCAGCGAGGCCTTTTGCGAGCTGTTCCCACTCCGGTGATTCTTTTAGCTCTTTTTCTTTTCTTTTCTTTTTTTTTTTTTTTTTTTTTTTATTGTTGTGATGATTATTTTTTCGTTATTATGGTCTCTTTCAAGTTGTCCTGCATCATATGTACAGTCAGAAACTCATGAGTGTTCAGGTGAGGCCACTAAGGGCTTTTTGAGATGCATTCATTCTCCCAATTGTAATCTAAAAGTAAGACGACTGATAGATAGAAGAAGATCCAGGCACATCTGTTACTGATCCAGAGTCGCCAACAAGCTGTAGTGGTTCCTCGGTTGGTATGAAAGAATTGCAGAACAGCTGCAGGTCAAAATGCAAACTCCTCCAGCCAGCTGTAGTCCTCCCTCTTCCGTATTTCACATTTCCTTCCTCCTTCCCTGTTTCTCTTCATCTGTTGATGGCTGCTCTACCTGATGCACCAGTCCATTTTGAAACACGTCACTGATAGAAACAAGCACCAGCAGAGAGATGTTCGCTTTGAGAACGTGTGCACGCATCTTCTAATAATCCAAAACTGACAAACACGCTTTGTTTTCCTTCATATTCCAAAGGCAACTGCATTGTTGAATACAGCATTGAACATTCTGCTGTAAAGATCCCAGTGGTCCTAACCCTGTACTGACCTCTCACAAGGGAATAGGTGACGTTTCACCGTGTGTGAAACTTGATAGCCACATGAATGCGTTTATCATTTGTTTTCTTCCCCCTTTGTCTGTCACCAAAATTCATGTTTCATAACTCTAATAATGTTTTTTGGCCTTTTAGTTATTCTGATACAGATCTACTGTAGTAGATAAAGATTTGAATAAGCATCATCTATGACAAGTAATTAAAGTGTATGAGTATGAAAATGTATTTAGCTTCCAGATTTCATTTAGCTATCCTATGTTCAGATGTGAAGCTTTAATTTCAAAAATTCTGTAAAATAATAGGAGCAAGGAATGTGCACGTTTTTCTTTTAAGGAAATGGTTTTTGTTTTTAGCTTTTTTTAAACCCATCTTGTAACATCTGATAAATGCACTATAATAAAGAGATCTCTATTACAATGGATTTGTTGTTATTCCTTCATTTTACAACTTCAATATTCAAGTATTTATGGGTCTTACAGGTGGAGCTCTGATGTGTCAGTCATACTCAAGTTCATCTTTAGGTGGTGCTGTGGAGCTGATGCTGACAGGCAAGAGTTATATAGTTATCAAATTAATAAACACATGCCTTATAAAAACATCAAGTCAGCATTACAAAGTTTTTGTGCTTTTATCGTGTATTTATTTGCTTTAACGGTTAGCCCCAAACCATTTTGCTTCATTGTTCAGTCTCTTTGATACGTGGACACCCAAACAGGTTTTTTACAAGACATTACAGCTTTCAAAAAGAACCATTTATATGCGTTGTAGTACCATAGAATAATAACCAAAAAAAACTGTATCAAAGTTTTCATAAATCAATCCTGATATCTTAAATTTTCTATAGGAGTTTTTCATGAATTAAATATACTTGTTTGGCACATATGACCGGACAGTTCACGTTTTATTAGCTGGCCAGCAGGTAGTGCCACTACATTAAACCTCAAAATGTTAACATTTTTGCTTGAGTCACTAAATTATGAATTCATGATTATTCAACACCAACATGGAGAATGAATGAATAGTTCTGGATAAAGTGGCTTTATTTACATGGTAAAAAAGGCTTTACATTGCCAAAGCATTGGTGACATGTATAGAAATAAGAAAAAGTTGTGCACACCATTATAAAGATGGCATTAGTTAAAGAGGAGCACAAGTACATGACTGTTGCAGAGCCATGATGAATGTGGTGAAAGGAAGCAATACACAGAACTTTACAATTCACAAGGTCTCCTGCCCATCTAGACCTGATGGTTAATGGTAAACTTAGCTTGCTGTTCTCAATGGAGGCTTGAACACAAGGCTCAGCTTTAGCTCTGAGTTCAGCCCATAAATCTATCAGAAATAAAGGGGGAAAATGGGGAGGTGGAGGGATGCTGAAGAATTGACACTAGGATAGTGCAATGAGTGCTGCTTAAGGCTCATAATGACAGACAGAACTAAATGATTAGGCTCCTCTTGAACCTACGTTTGGAACTTCAATTTAAATAGTCATAGTGACTACAGCGTATGACCTAAGCTGCTGGGACAAACGCCAGCATCCTACATAGGACCAGTACTTTGGAAGACAAAATTGATTCAAGGATTGCAGGGAAAAGCCATTCGTTTCATTCTAATAGAAGAAAACCCCACACAGTGAAACAAATCAAACAAAATGGGTCTGGAGACGAGTCAAGCTGCACATACACAAATCTTTATCCATCTTTTGCTTTTCTGGAACCAGGTCATGGTGGCAGCAGACCAAGAAGAGCAGCCCATGTGTTACCCATTAATACATCAAGACACTGGAGAAAAGACTAAAGGTAGTAGTAGTAGTAACTCTGGAGGAAGGCCATTTAACAATGATCAGTGTGTAAACTGCTATTTTGTGTGTGGTAACAGAATGTGGCTGTGAGAAAACCCAATTTTTGCTCGCAGCAAACAGAATGACACAGCTCTATAGCCATCTATATCTGTAGAAGAGAAAGAGACTTTATTAAAAGTTACAGAAAGAATTAGATGACAACCTGATATAACCTTATGCTTTAATGGAAGGGCCTGAAGCTGTGGCAACAGAACTTAATGTTCAGTAAATCTTATGGTTAAGACAGTTACATATTCTTATAGTCTTCATGTTCTCAGCTGCCCACAAACAACTGGTTCTGATACCCAAATTTAAGACTACACTCAAGATGAACCATTTCAGAGCACCTACCATTGTCTAAGCCTCATTTTCAGCATGTTTGTGGTTTCCTTCAGGCCATTTTCCTGCAGATTTCTATAGTTGACAAACTCTCCAAAAGGACTTGGCTATATTTGGTTCCATCCATTTGGTTGTCTTTGATGCTAATACATTTTCCAGTTCCTACTGTTGAAGTGAATACATGATGCTGTTACCACAGTGTTATGCGGGGAAACTATATTTGGTTTGCACCCAATATAGTGCTTTCCTTTCAGGAAAGAAAGTTCAAGGTTTTTGACTTTCTGTTTTTTCCTTCTTACAAACTCATCTCTATAATACACAGACAGCTGGATTGATGTGTGTTTCTATTTCAGTTATAAAAGCTCAACTGAGCAAAACTCTCAAACTGGAATTAATGATGCCATCAAGCAATTGAACACAGGTGGACTTGAGTGAACATTAAGTTGTACCCTGTTAAGGTAATTAGCACAATCGCTCAAGATTAATCACTTCATCCAATTTTATAGTTAAACCAAAGGGCTTGAAACTAAAGTGAATTTCAGATATTAATTTTAAAGTTGGCATTAAATGGAAAGTTACCATATCTATTTTTTTAAAGCATCTTAATGATTTTAGTGTGAGCAGTTTAACAATGCATGCGTCAAAATGTCATAATCTGGTAAAACGTAAGGCTTGCGTTTTGTATGGCGTTTTTGTATGCTGGTCTTCACCAATCACTGGGCCTGTTTACACTTGTCACAATGCATTTTCTCAAATCAGTTTCGCTGTCTGATTTGTTAAAACTGTTCCATTTACCCTTAAAAAGGTCCAATTTAAATATATGACTTCTTATATTTATGCATTTACACTTGTACAGTTATGGCTGGAATATGTCTCAAACATCAAATTTACACCTGGTAATTTTTCCCAATTGGATTGTGATCAATATATCATAATGTGGCCAAATGTATTTAATTTGCTTAAACCCTGCTCCTTTCTTACAATCGACCTCCATCTCACATTCAAACTTGCCTCCATCCAATATTCTGCTCACTATTTTTTTGCGTTTCCTGTATTTTGGTGACAAAAACCCAGTTGTTCAGTCATTGCATCATTCAGTGCTCACATGAGCCAGTCTCCATTGCCTATTAAAACCACACCTGTGACAAAAATGAAAAGATACATTGTGATTTTATTTTCATTTCAGCAGCTTAATGTGAAGAACATCTCACTTACAGTATGTGTTGCCACATAGAGAAAAACACTTCATGCTTGGGAATGGGAAAACTTAGCCCAGGATTGAGATCAAGTAGAGGAAATAAGAGGAAATAGATTCATCTGCCTGAAAAAAATAGAGACACATTTTGGCCAAAAACTCACATTTAGTCATCTATATTCCTAGAGACCAGGGTGAGAGAAACCGCTGTATGGATTAATCTCATTACGTACACTGAAGGGTGTGTGTTGTTCTGGAGAGATCTGGTGTGAATGCTATATTCTTGTACAAGCTTCACACATTAGCTGAGGTGAAGAACTATTATCATTCGCAAATGAGCTTTTGTTAAATATCAGATTATGAGCATACAGTTTTCCATTTTGTCTCCATCTCTATTTTTTGGTCCTTACTGCATTGTTTTTACACCCTCATGGTACTCCACCCATCTCTCCTCCCTGCATCTCCCAGTCACCATGACTGATATTTGGGATAATCGCTGGATAATGACTTCTAGTGGACTAATTGTGATCATTTAATCGTATGCTTTGATGTTTCCTGGGATCTGCTCAGCTAAAAGATGTTAATTAGCATTATAGAAAAGAGGAGAGACAAGGAGGGATTTTACGCTAGATACTCTTCCCACTAGACTTGGCGTGTGTAATCAGAAGGTTAATACTGTATTTTCATACTCCCTATTGTGCTCCATTAACACCTACATAGACTAGACTCTTTGACTGGAGCACATATTAATTGACAGTGCTAGGAAGTCTTTAGCCTTCAGTAAGCTTACTGAGTTCAGGTGAAGTTCACTCAGTGACCATTTAATAATGTTCTCTGTAGGCTATTTTCTATACTCATTCGCCTGAATAATGAAAGACAGAAATCTCCTAAACATAATACAAAGTCAGATTAATAAAATTTGACAGCAATCATAAGATTTATTTAGCTTTTTAGCCCTAATCACACTGTGTTCAAGATACACTTTCAACTAGGCCCCAGTGCATCGATTTAGAAAAATAGCCTAACCATAAACATGATGTTAGTTTATGATGTGGAGAAAATTACAAAAGCCCTCAAAACATCTGGCTTTTGTAATATTCAAACTATTTCTACAATTGTTTCCTATAGTATAAATAAAATATTTTATCAGTTATTGGTCTTTAATATGTTTCTGGGCTAGCATCTCCAGAAGATTTGTTCTTATGACAGAGCACTAGTTCTCAAAATTTCTTTTCAAAAACTACTATGGTAAAATGATGTTTATAAAACGGATAGTTCCGGTCCTTGATTCTGATTGGTTGAGCCACGTGCGAAGCTGTTGTAAATTACAACAGGTGTACAAACATACACCTTTGTGTGCTCGGCACGGTTTTTATTAATATCATTACATTTTATTTGCTTTGTTTTATTTTGTGAAACCTTGCTACATGGAATAACCGTTTTATAAAAGCAATAAGCCCCGTGAGGCCGTGGTTTACAGTGAATTTATAACAGCTAGCCTAGGGCCTAGGGGGATTCTGTTATAAATTCGCTTTGCGTCGAGCCTAACAACGTCCCTTAGCTGTTATAAATTCACTGTAAACCACGGCTTCTTGGGGCTTATTGCTTTAATTAGCTACCATACTCAGTGATTATCTGTGTATTATGCTGTTACATTTATGTGGACTGTTTTGACTGCTGAGTCATTCAAATTTATTTAACTTAAAAAATCTTCATGACTGAAAAGCGATAAAATTATTTTGTAGGTTTGGGTTCAACTGATCAAAGGTAAACATTTAATTCATCCAGCTATTTTTGGTCTATGCGTCATAAAATATAGCCTAATATTTTTCCAAATCCCTCCAAACGATTCAGCACGTGACTGAGCTGCCCGAATGATTCGCGAAACAATTCACACCGTTTTGCTAACGTTTTGTCCTATGCGTTGATATGAATCAAACGAGTGATTCGTGAATTGACCGAAAACGTGTTACACATCATAGGTAGTTTTAAAGTTTCTCCGGCTACTATTCGGTATACTATCTCTCATAATATAAAGACTTCTGAGTGAATTTAAATCGGGTAAACTAGTGTTTTACTGGTCCGCAGCCAAGTGAAAATGGCTTGGTTAAATCGCCTATTATGCAGCCGAATGGATTGTTCCTGGTTCGATCTCCAAATGACATTGTTCCAGGCCACTGCTCGGCTTTCAAATGCAGAAACCACCTCAAGAGGGAGCCGTTCACAACAACTGCAGGTGAGACGCCTTTCTATTCATCCAACACTTCTGTTAGTTAGGCTTATACATGCTTAAATTACTTCAAGCTTCTCTGCTTTTCTTTACAATGCCGAATTGAGCAAAATCAGCAGTCAGATATGAACTACAATAAAGAGTTAATTGCAAAAGCAGCATTCAAATATCTATGGCTTGTCATCTGTTCTCATTGTTACTGACATGCTGTAGCAGTGTAGCTGCTTGTAAATTTCCCACCACTTTATGAGCACTTATTTATGCATCTCAACACAAAGTCATCCCCATATGCTGTGATTTAAAGAGGGCAGCTGATGGGGAACGAAGCATTGGCACAACACTGCATGATGGAATGATAGGAAACACATATACAATGATTTATGAATGCAGCTTATTTCTGATTGTAAACATTTGTGTATAGATAACGTGTGTTGAAGTTGCAAGGACTGCGAGAGCAGTTGTGTGTTGGTTCCTCTCGCACCTTTTTTCCCCTAATAGTAGAAGGGACCGAATCTCAGGGGACATGTTACCTTGGAAACGGAACCTCACTTATTTATAGAGTCTTAGAGGAGAGAGAAAAAGAGCTGGAACAGATAAGAAAAAGAAACCTCCTGTATTTCTCTCTCCTCCACATCTGGGGGCTGTTTGATTGGTGAGGCACATCTCTTAAATATTCATATCGAATTCAGCATCACACACCTCAAGTTCAGTGCCATAGTAACCCCACCCAATGTCTCCCAGGAGAAAAAAACAGGCGCATGCATCACACATGCAGGCACGTATGCAGTCACCCGGCGTTAATCGCATTGATCGCTGATCCTATGGGCCCTTTGAAATTTGAGGGCAGTTATTCATTTGACAAGCTTGACAACTTCAGCCTCCACCACACAGAGCATCTCTCCTCCCCTCTAAATCCCAAAGGCCATCATGAATTGAGGAAAGACAGATGGATGAGAGTTAATTTCTCCTTTATTCCCCACACTGTCATAGAGGAACAAAGTATAATTGAGAAGATATTTTCCCTCATTTGCAAAGTTAGCATTTTGATATAGCTGATCGAAGCATGTTAAAGGTCATGTCTGTGTCACCTCATCGATTCATAATTCCATGCCTTCTTTTTATGGAGCACTAGAAGTGACACATGAAAATAAAATGAAGGAATCTGTTGTTAATTTAAGAATTCAAACATAAAAATGGAAGTAAAAAATAAATCATAATTTAAATGGAAAATTAATAGACATTTCAAGCGACTGGATTCATGTAGTTAAAATAAAATGATAAAGTAATATTTTATTTATTAAAATACATGTCTAAAATAAAATCTAAAATGCATATTTAAAAATGTTTATTTAATTCATGTTTCAAATTGTAGTTTGATACAACAGTCAGTTGTAAATTATACTTTTATGATAATTGTTTTTAGATGCACGTTCATCCATCATAACAAACTGTTTGGTCTTGGTTTTTTCCTATAGTAGGTAGTCAGTTTTTTTTTTTCTTTTTTTTAAAGAACTATGAATAAATTCAGTGTTTTTTTAGTGTTGAGATATATTGTGAATGTCTGTTTTCACAAGTGCCCCTTTAGTTATCCATTGTGTGTATGTAGGTGTAAATGTGCATATGTGATCTCACCTGCATGCATGTTTAATGCATTTTGGGTTTATATATAGTAGGAACATGGTTTTGCTCTTTGCTCAGTTTGAGTATTTGTTTACATCTATGAACATTGGCTGTCTGACCTCTTTTAGGGTGTCAGATCACATTTTCCTCTGCATCAAATTGACAACTCACATCCAGCTTCACACGCAATCACTGGCACGCAAGCTATACTCTTAGGACATTGAGTAATAGTTTTCTCTCGTGTGTATTAGTGTGTGTTTGTGTGTAGTTGGTCACATGCACCTTTGACTCTAGTATGGAGGAAGCCTTTATGACCAAAGTCATTAAATACCAACCACTCCTAAATACCATTTCAGAGATAGGTTATCGGGGCCGACTATTTGTTTTCATATTTGGCAGTTTAGGACATACAGGTGCATCTCAAAAAATTAGAATATCATGAAAAAGTTAATTTTTTTTAACTTAGTTCAAAAAGTGAAACTTTCATATATTCTAGATTCATTACATGCAAAGTAAAACATTTCAAAAGTTTTTTTTGTTTTAATTTTGATGATTAGAGCTTACAGCTCATGAAAGGCAGAAATCTAGTATCTCAAAATATTAGAATATTTATATTTGAGTTTCATTAAATGACCATCCCTACAGTATCTACAGTATAAATTCCAGGTATCTCTTGTTCTTTGAAACCACAATTATGGGGAAGGCTGCTGACTCGGCAATGGTCCAGAAGACAATCATTGACACCCTCCACAAAGAGGGTAAGTCACAGAAGGTCATTACTGAAAGAGCTGGCTGTTCACAGAGTGCTGTATCAAAGTTGACTGGAAGGAAGAAATTGGGTAGGAAAATTGTACAAGCAACAGGGATGACCAGAAGCTTGAGAATACTGTCAAGCAAAGCCGATTCAAACACTTGGGAGAGCTTCACAAGGAGTGGACTGAAGCTGGAGTCAGTGTATTAAGAGTCACCGTGCTCAGACGTCTTCAGGAAAAGGGCTACCAAGCCATTTCTAAAACAGAAACAACGTCAGAAGCATCTTACCTGGGCTAAGGAGAAACATAACTGGACCAGTGGTCCAAAGTCCTCTTTTCAGATAAAAGTAAATTATGCATTTCGTTTGGAAATCAAGGTCTGGAGTCTGGAGGAAGACTGGAGCTTGAATCCAAGCTGCTTGAAGTCCAGTGTGAAGTTTCCACAGTCAGTGATGATTTGGGGTGCTGTGACGTCTGCTGGTGTTGGTCCATTGTGCTTTATCAAGTCCAAAGTCAATGCAGCTGTCTACCAGGAGATTTTGGAGCACTTCATGCTTCCATCTGCTGAAAGCTTTATGGAGATGCTGATTTCATTTTCCAGCAGGACTTTAGCACCTGCCCACAGTGCCTAAACCACTTCCAATTGGTTTGCTGACCATGATATTATTGTAGTTATATTACATGTAATATACAGTAGTCAGCATTTACATCTATCTAACTAGAATAATAGATAGACTATAATAGTAGAATAATAGAATAAATGCTTCTTGAAAACAGTATTACAATGTATATTATTAAAAAAATATAAATTAATAATTAATATTAATTGACATTTGCTAAACATTATAGTCAACTGTGTTGTTAATTTGTTAGTGTATTTAAAGAATACTTTTATGACGGCAAAGGTATTCTAAATGTCAAAGTAGGGAAAATGTACATTTCGAATCAACATGTTTATAAAGCCACTTTAAACGTTTTGATGAACAGTGATTTTTGTGTGCAAACATGCACAGGTTTCACATACAGATGTGCGTACAGTAAATGAGATTTAGTATCTGTAATTCTGGTGCCTTTTTTTCTGCCCCCTCCTAAAACTGGCTGTGCTATAGATGCTGTAATGGCCTGTCACATTCAGACCTCATCAGTGCCTTGTAAACACAGCTCCCCACAGTTTCTTTACTTTCCTCATCTCACGCAACAATGCAAAAATACAGCACCCCTCCACCATCATCATGGTCGCCATGGAAACCCAAAGGTCTGGGTTGGTGTGTGATGATGTGTGCTGTGCTTTAGGGTTATGATTTGAGGGAAAATTCACTCTTTATATTACAAAAAGAGTCAGAATAGTCGTTCCATAGAATCTACAGAGATTTTCCAAGGTAACAGTTGTAACACAATACTGTGAAGTGAACAGAGATGGGTAGATAATTATCATCAAGGGAGGACATGAGACTAATAGCATATAATATGCACATCGTAATGATCATAATTTGCTTTATTGGTCCATGAGGAAAGACAGACAGCTGTCATTCTCATCCATTACAGCACAAAACAAACAGAAGATTCCTGAATACTGATTTTAAAAGGCAGGATTTAGCAAGCAAAGGCAGATAAGTGTGGGCAGAGGTGTTTAAAAAGGGAATTTAAGTAGTATTATTGGTGAAGGAGAAGCTGATTTCAGTGAAAAATCAGACAGTGAGAAGATGGGATGTCAGTGTGTGATGAAGAATTGAGGTTATTGAATCCTCTGTGCCTCACTGTGCTTTTCTACAGTTATCCATCAAACTAGCTGTTCATCGCTGTTCCATGGCACAATGCAATAAGGCCTTAATAGCATAAGCAAAAATGTGAAGGTTAAACTGGAGATGTTCGCTTGTTTGTGTACCTGTGAATGAAGTGCAAAATGTAGATATATGAGTGTATTCTTCCATTGAAATTCTGTTTTAGTGGCCCAAGGATGTGTGAAAATAAATGTTAGTGTGTGCTTGGCATGTTGTCTGTGTAGGTGTGTTGTTACACAAAAGATGTACAGGGGAAAGCTGTGATGGATGCGCAATATTTTTTTTTTTTCCCAAACATTAGGAATTGAACTTGACGTATCAAATCTTTTGATACTGATGGTATACTGATATACTGTTATACAGATAACATATCCTATGTGTGTGAGTTTTTAATAGTAATGATTTTGTTTATTTAACACAAAAAGTGATGCATGTTGTAATGGCATTAAACTGTTTTTAATAACTCTGCCATGTCTGTAGGGAATGTCATTATGATTAGACACATGAAGCCACTAATTAGCAATGTAACAGTTTTTGCTCATTTGTCTACATGCTGAAAAATCGAACTATTTGTAAGCTTCAAAATGATTTCATGCTCTAGATTGTCTAGAACCACCCTCCTCTTCTTTAATATTTAAAAATAATGTTCATGCATGTAATATGTATAATGTACATAATTCCACATAAACGTACAAAATATTTCATATACATTTCATGAATCTAGAGTTTAAATATTCCAAAAAAGCAACCTTAAGCCTTCAAAAGTATTATACATCTAAAGGACAGAATTCTTAATCAGAAAAATATTATTAATCTTTTATGGCTCTAGCTGGCTCTATTATGGCTTAAAATTTTAAATTGTTACGGGGATATTATTGTTAAATAAAGCTAAATAAATTTCATTACTTTTTTGCCAAGACAACATTTCTCATTTTTGTTTAGTTTGTTGAATAAACTAAAAACTAAATAAATTGAAACTAAAAAATAAAATATACTAAAAACAAGACATGTTTAAAAAACAAAACAAAAAAACAATAAAATTACAAAAACAACAATTACTAAATCATTTCAAATTAAAATGAAAACAGAAAATAGAAATATTAAATTAAATTAAAAATATTATATAAACGATAATATATCAATGATACTAAACAAACTTTTTCTGTTTTGTTAGCAAATAGTTGGGTATGCAATATTTGTTCTTTAAAGTCAGTTGACTTTTTTGTTGTTAATGGAAAACACAAAGGGTTATTTGCATAATTCCTGTTAATAATGGTTTTTATATGTTAAAAGGTTATAATAACCCATTTTATTGGAAAGTAATCAAAAGAACTTTCAGTTTAAAGGGTTAGTTGACCCAAAAATGAAAATTCTGTCATTAATTTCTCACCCTTATGTTGTTCTAAACCCGCAAGAAAATGAAGATATTTTTGAAATCCGAGAGCTTTTTGACTCTCCATACAATGCAACTACCATGTTCCCAGAAAGGTAATAAAGACATTGTTAAAATTGTCCATGTGGCATCAGTGGTTAAGCCATAATTTTATGAAGCTACAGGGTCAGAAAAATATCTTAATTTGTGTTCTGTAGATGAACGAAGGTCTTACGGGTTTGGAACGAGAGTGAGTAATTAATGACAGAATTTTCATTTTTGGGTGAACTATCCCTTTAATAGGGGCATTAGTATCAATATTAGTGATAGTACTTGGATTGAAAATAAGTTGTTGTTTTTTTTGGCCGTTTGTTATGCATAGCTTGAGAAGTGTGTGTGTGTGTGTGTGTGTGTGTGTGTGTGTGTGTGTGTGTGAGTGATTACTGTCCCGCTCAACTGTCCTGGGCTGCGTTTCCCAAAAGCATCGTAAGCTTAAGTACATCATAGACCCATTGAAACCAATGGAGCTATGATCAGCTTAGGCTTACGATGCTTTTGGGAAACGCAGCCCTGTCTGATCCAGTCTACTCAAGGCACTAGCCCAGCATATCACATCAGCATCTCCACCTCCAGAGGGCTAATGATTGCCATAGCAATGCTGTCACTGGAGCGAAGGAGAAATTCTTTTAGTTGAGCTGCTGTCTGTTGCAAAGGTTTCTGGGTTAGTGCGCAGCGCTCTTCAGAGGGACAGTGCTGGAAACAGAGGACTAGTAGAAAGCAGTTGCTCGCACAAACAGAGAGCAACCGCGTTGAGCTGCTCCTGGCCTTTCTGAGGGAAATGGCAGGTGGAGAACAGGAGAGGAGAGCAGAGATGAGGAAGGTTAAAGAAACACAGGCACTTGAATCTGTCCTCATCAGCTTCACTGTGCTGTCAGAGCAGTGAAGGAGGGATGACATGTTATTAGAAGGCAGGAGGGAAAGAGAGATTGCAGCACAGCGCCTGAGGCAAGAGAGAGAGAGAGAGAGAGAGAGGAGAGCGCATCGGAGGAACCCGCTCTGTGCTTTATTGAACACAACCACAACCACCTCACTAATGAGACGCACTCACACGTACACATATGGGTCGGAGAAACATGTATTGGAGTGAAAGGGAAGGTTTGAAGACAGAAATGGGAGAAATCATATAATGATGCAACTCAGTAGCTCTTTATTTGATTGATGTTAAACACAAGACCATCAGGGGCATTTATGCTGAGGAAGCAAAGGATTTTTTTAATTTAATGTTTGTTTCGTACTGTTTTCATATTGCAACCATTTGGAAAACAATATATATAAAATGTATTTGTATCAGATTAAAACAGCCCAGAAAATCACATCCAATAAGAAATGCAAGAATTGTTAAAGAGCAGCATGGGAAATAAACATGGTCAGCGGTGGTCAGTCTCAGGTCAGTGGTGAGGTGCTGTTGGCTTTGCACATCCATATAATTTGTGCTGCTCTAGAAGGAAGGGATTAAAAACTGTAAAGCGCCACATTCTGCCTCAGAAAAGAATGTCATAAACACTCAGTCTTCTGAGCTAAAATTCTCAGAGAAAATAATTTCAGTGCTTGATGGTAGAGCTCAAAAGCCCTGGCGATATTTAAATTGCAGTAATCAAATCCCTCAGTTGGTCTCAGCATGCCTCTATGATTACCGCTCACAGATGCTTTTTAAGGGTACAAATTACTGTCCAAAATCAAATAGGCTGAAATATGCAGAATTTTTGCATGGTAATATGTTTTCCTGGAATAAATCAGAAAATATCTCATAAAGTTTGGACAGCTGTATTCGTTTAGTTCAGTTTTCTCATACAAGTTGCTTTAATATTAAGACCTTGTGATAGTCGCATGCCTCATACCGATACTTTAAACCGCATAAATAATTTAATTCGCATAACTAATTCAATTTCAGAATGACTGTTGGAGAGCAAAATACCAACAAAAAATCATAAACTTCTGATAATGAAAGTTTACATTTTGCAAATTGATATCGCTGGTGATGCTAAACCACATTCATTATTTTGATAAAAATGTCCTAAATTATTTAGTAGTCTCAAACTGAACACTGCTTCCCTAGCAATTACAGGGTTTTTCATGCAAGAAAAATCTCACTAAGAAATTGAGGAAGTTCTGAGTAATTTTCTCATAACGTCATCAAAGCTGCCTTTAGGAAACAGTATTCTTCAAATGACATTGATTGAATGAGCAACAAAGAAAAGGCCTTTAAACATCTCTTTATAGATGAATGCCTTTAGCGTCATGTCAAAAGTCACTGTAAAATTTGCTTTGTGATGATTTGGCTGCTTTCAAAGGGAAAAGCAGCACAGCTTGACATTCCATTTGACATTTTTAATGGCGCCTTAGTATTGTTTTGAGTCACTGATCATTTATACATTTTGAAAAGGGCACTGTACATTTGTCATATGCTGGAAAGTGGATTCCTATTTCCCACTTCAAATACTCAGTTTGTAAAAAAAAATATTGTAAATTATATAATAATAAAAGAATAATTATAATAAAACATCTTGCCTTGAAAATGATCAGATTTCCAACTTTGCATTAAAGGGATAGTTCACCCCAAAAAATAAAATTCTGTCATTATTTACTCACCCTCAAGTCGTTCCAAACCTGCAAGTCCTTCGTTCATCTTCAGAACACAAATTAAGAAAATTTTGATGAAATCTGAGAGCTTTCTGACCTTGCATAGATAGAAATGCAACTGAAACATTTTATGGCCCAGAAAGGTAGTAAGGATATCATTAAAACAGTAATGAAGCTAGGGTACCTCATTCAAGATAGTACCACGATGCGTGCGTTCTAACGTAGAACTCGGATGCGCTGTGCCTTGTTTACAAGCAGAAGAAGACGCACACTATACATAAAACAGTCTTCATAAACATGAAGATTTTGACAGAGAGGATTTTTTTTTTTTTGGCCAGAATTACTTATTTGAACCAGAATATACAGACGATTAACTAAGAGAGATGGACGTTCTACGTCAGAACGGCGGCTCCTGCATCAGCAGCATCACACACGCGTCGTGCACGGAAGAGAAGAAATTGTTGAATAAAATCATTGTTTTTGTTTTATTTGTGCACAAAAAGTATTCTTGTAGCTTCATTAAATTACGGTTGAACCACTGATGTCACATGGACTATTTTAACAATTTCCTTACTACCTTTCTGGGCCTTGAACGTGTTAGTTATGTTGCTGTCTATGGAGGGCAAGCTCTCAGATTTCATCGAAAATATTTTAATTTGTATTCTGAAGATGAACGAAGATCTTACAGGTTTGGAACGACATGAGGGTGAGTAATTGATGACAATTTTCATCTCTTTAATAATTTTCAATGATAATTGGTCATTGACATTGTTTTAAGATATTATGCTAAATGGCTTAACCCCTTATACATTATTATCATTATTATACATCATTTTTACTACTTTTATTCACATTAAAATTGAATTGCAAGGTAAACACAAGTACAAGTGCTTATAAACACCTTGAAAATGTCCTGTATCAAATTAGATGTGTTACTTAAATTAATCTTTATTTAATGTTTCTAAATGATTTGTCATTGACAGTGTTTTAAAATATTATGCCAAATGACTTAGCCCCTCTCATAATGTTATAATAATAATAATAATGATAATAATAATAATATAACTATATTATTATTATTAGTAGTAGTAATAGTAGTAGTAGTAGTAGTAGTATACCTCCTGTTTGGTACCTTTATTCAAATTCAGAAATTGAATTGCAAAGTAAAAAACACTAGTAGTTACAAACAACTTGAAAAAGTTGCTGTGTTTTTCTGAGTCTGATGGTTTGTCCTAATATATCAAATTAAATGAGCAGAGCGCTGTTACCGCTGCATCGATATCTCATTTGTTTTGCATTGTTCTCTGCTGGTTTTGCCAGTTTGTTGCAGAGGGGGTTCAAGGTGGGGGTTCAAGGTGGGGGTTCAAGGACTAAACTGACCCTTTCACAGTTTTCTCTCTTGCCGTTTCCAGTAAATCCATATTGTTTTCTCCCTTTCTCACACTCATCATTTGTTTTTCCCAATCTAGTTCCTGTATCTCCTCCCTCGCTTTTCTCCATCATGATAATAATGACCTTGAGAATTACTCGCCTATTATAATCATTCCTATCATCATCGTCATGGCGCGTATGTGCTAGATTAGAGTGACAGTGAAAGATGAGTGTGATTGAGGGTGTGTGTTTGAGTGTGTTTAATCATGCACTTGTGTTTGAGTGTGATAGACCCCTGTGGTCTAACTACATCGCATGCGGTACTGCATATTAATGAACGTGCAAGTGTGTGCTTTTCTCATCTGACTCATCCATCCTTTTGCTCTGTAGTAACCACTAACAGAAACCGCACTGAGGTTGATTTGCAATCAGATCTGACCCGTCTCATTATAAGACGGCGAAGAGTTTATTGGCTAAACTGATCTTGGACCTGCAAGTGATAGATTGAACTATGCATAACTCCCTGGCACAATGCCTGAGATCTCCTGTGATCTCCCTCTTCTTAATAGAGGCATAGCAGCAGGTTGGATCCTGTCCTCCTTTCTTTTTTTTCTGTCATTTACCAGATGGACTGCAGGCAGGCAGTCGTGTTCCCTGAGCCTGAGCTTGCCTGGCCATACATTATTAATGATACAAATCATTAAGAACTCTCTCTCTCCCTTGCCGTCCCTTTATCTGTCAGTCCTAGAAAGCCTTTCTTTGAAGCATCCGTAAAAACGCATGCACAAAAACAGACCCCATAGTACGCAACTCACCTGCACATACATATTGTGGTTTCTTCCTCTGCCTTAGTTATGATCAGAGGGATTTTTGACCCATGAGTCAATGATGTAACATTAATGTGCTCACATGGATTCATAGCACTTTCTATAGCTGGACTGAAGTATGACCTTAATACGACCAAAACCTCATGCTCATTTAAACAGATTTTTGAGGCACTTCCATATAAATATGTGTGTATTTCTAATAATAATAATAATAATAATAATAATAATAATGAAAATAATAGTAACTTGGGCTGCAAGCAGTACTTCGGGGCCAAGCCCCTGAAGGGGCTGTAGCGCAGTGCAGAGCAGGAAGATCAAAAATCAAAAACAGCAGAAATTGAATGAACGTGAAAAACAGCTGCTTCAGAATTATCGGCGAGAATGAACTTAGAATGATCAAAAGTTTAAATGAAAAAGAACACAGCATGGATAAAACATTTATTTCTAATCCAGGATCAATAAAGATTTGTACAATGCTGATCTGGATAATAAACGAATCAAAACATAACACACCGTTTGGTCGAGATACAGCCTCTGAACCAATTTTTGGTCGACCTCGTTAAATGCACAACATCATAACTTTTTTTTCACCAGTAGTTAAAAAATTCTGTTCAGTCATTTCTGTGCAGCTCAGTCCAAAGATCATCTGAGCCGATTTTGGGAAGAATTGGATTAATTTTGAAGGAGGAGTAGCAAAAAATGGCTTCTACTGTAAGAGTCTAAACTATTGAATGTGATCAGCATGAAGAGAGTAATCAGGTGTACTAAGTTTCATTTTTGTAGAATTAGGGGTTCAGGAGTTATTACCATTTCAGTGTTGAATTTTTGAACTGGTGGTGGCACTATAGAGTTGGTCCTAGAGACCCCAAAGTTGGCCAGATCACTATTCATGGCCATCTCTACAATTATACATACACTATATAGACAAAAGTATTGGGACACCCCCTTCTTTAGAACAGAAAAATGCACTTCCAAATCTGTGGCAACAACGATGGGAACATAATTCATGTATTTAAAAATTGTATTTCCATCTCTGTTGCAACAGTTTTGGAAGTGTCTAAAATGACTGTACCCATATGTACAAGTCATTGGAGTTTGTTGATGAGTTTTTGGCTCAAGCTCTGCATTTACAGTCACACCAGAGGTGTTAAACTGGGATTAGGACTTGGTTTTATGCAGACAAGTCAAGTTCTTCCACACTGACTGAATCAATAATTTCCTTTTTGAACCTTGCCTTATACACAGAGGCATTGTCAGAATAGAATAGAATAGAATAGAATAGAATAGAAAAGGGTCCTGTCCAAACTGTTGCTATAAAATTAGAAGCACACAATTCCCTAGAATATCATTATATGCTTAAACATTAAGATTTGTACTCATGGAAATTACTAAAGTAGTCAAACCTGTTCATTAGAAGGGGGCGACCCAATACTTTTGGCAATATAGTGTATTTACGGTAGGAAATTTACAAAATATCTTCATGGAACATGATCTTTACTTAATATCCTAATGATTTTTGGCATAAAAGAAAAATCGATAATTTTGACCCATGCAATGTATTTTTAGCTATTGCAACAAATATACACGTGCTACTTAAGACTGGTTTTGTGGTCCAGAGTCACATATGTCAAAAGATCAGGGGGAGTTTGGTTTCTCAGTTCATGACCCCTTTAATGCTTTAATTCAGCAAATATGCATTACATTAATCAAATGTGACAGTAAAACATTGTTTTTTTTAACTGTATTGATCAAATAAATGCAACCTTGGTGAGAATAAGATACTTCATTAAAACATTTAAAAATCATATGTTTCCAAACTTTTGACAAGTAGGCTACTGTATATCTTTTAATATTTAATAAACTCTAATGTTATTAAAATGTAATTTTCCTTTGTTCATGTGTCCTGATGCCTGGAAAAAAAACTGTGTGAGTGACACCCTTTATCATTAGTCAGTGGTATATCATTATTGTGATCTCTCAGATTCATATCATGTTCATAGCAGGACTAAGTATGAACAGAACTGAATTACGACCTTAACATAACCTTCAATAAAATATTTATTCCATTGCTGTTGCTCCTGGTTTGTGCATGTACCATGATGTGTTGTCTCATCATGTGCTCATGTGTTCTCTGCATGATCCTTCATGTGTTTCCACCATCTGTTCCATGTCTTTTCTCCTGTAGTGCATGATGTCCTCTGCGGGCTCCATGTGATATTGTGACAAGCGATGAAAGCTTTTTAACATGTAAACCTGAGCTTTTGTCCAAACTAGCTGCAGCTGTGGCAGGACATGTGGTTGATCCCTTGGTTTCTATTTTTACAGCATTACATTAAGTAGCCCCGCCCACAATGAAATCTCATTGGTCGAAGGTCCCGCTCTGCATAGCTGTACATTTAAACATCAAACATCTTTTGATTTGCTGTAACATTGTCCAGCAGTTTCACATTCAAACATACCACATTGTACCTTTAGGACACATTTTTTTTTATTTGACCTTTAGAAAACCTTGATGAATTTCATGGTCATTATGTTAATGAGGAGGTGGCATGATTTGTGGTCTATGATCAGAGGTAAAGAATTGATTTAAAAGAGTGCTAGTGTGACTGTTTATTGATGGCATTATTGTATTTCTGTTTTTGTGAATGTTTTGTGTGTGTGTGTTGCACTTAATGGACACAGAGTCATGTCTTTCATCAGCTTCATCTTC
The DNA here is from genome assembly GCA_021397915.2 of Tor tambroides. Classification (NCBI taxonomy): domain Eukaryota; kingdom Metazoa; phylum Chordata; class Actinopteri; order Cypriniformes; family Cyprinidae; genus Tor; species Tor tambroides. The sequence goes on along the minus strand of JAFVLL020009803.1, from coordinate 43,021 downwards.
TAACTTGGGTAAATATTCCCCCCCTCTCCCTTGCAGAAGGACATGCTGCTGTCATGGCAACCTCGCCATATTTCATTGCAATCATGCAACACTTGCGTGACACTTCCACGCTGTGCTCCTGTCAAAACCTCACGCACTCAGGATCACTATCACAATGTGTTTCCTTATGCTAAACACACTCATGCCTTTACACATCTGTCCTATCCTGTCTAAAATTGTCAATGTCAATAGCTTTTCACTCATACTTTAATTACTGTCATTATCTTAATTATTTAAAGGGATGGAGCATCCAAAACTTCTGTCAACCTATGTCTTCTTTTATTCACCCTCATGTCGTTCCAAACCAGAATGACTTTCATTCTCCTGTGAAACGCAGAATAAGATATTTTAAATTCCATATAATGGACAAGATATGTTGGACTTTATAGCATGTTTTTAAATATATTGAAATATGACCTTAATATAACTAAAACAACATGTCCATTTAAACTAACTTTTGAGACACTTCCATATATGACCACAAAACCAGTCATAAGGGTCAGTTTTTTGAAATTGAGATTTATACATCAACTTTTTACATCACCTGAAAGTTGAATAAATAAGCTTTCCGTTGATGTATGGTTTGTTAGGATATGACAATATTTGGCCGAGATACAACTATTTGAAAATCTAGAATCTGAGGGTGCAAAAAAAAGAGAAATACTGAGAAAATCGCCTTTAAATTTGTCCAAATGAAGTTCTTAGTGATGCATATCACTAATCAGAAATCAAGTTTTGATATATTTAAGGTAGGAAATTTACAAAATATCTTAATGGAACATGATCTTTAATTAATATCCTAATTTTTGAGACAGAAGAAAAATCAATAATTCTGACCCATACAATGTATTTTTGATTATTGCTACAAATATACCCGTGCTACTTAAGACTGGTTTTGTGGTCCAGGGTCACATATATGTGTGTGCATTTATTTGAGAAAAAGAATAATTAAAAACAACAACAATAATAATATTCAAAATAGCAATAAAACATCAGCAACTACAACATCAGCAACATAAACGTAATAATAATAGTAATAGTAATACATTTAAGAATAAGAGTAATGTTTAAAAATAACAGCAGCACCACCACCAACAACAACAATAATAATAATCAAACATAAGTATTTAACAACAACAACAATAACTAAACAACAAAAACAATAATAATTTTCAATAATAATATTTAAAATGAACAATACAACAACAACAACAACAATAATAGTAATGATGATGATAATAATAATAATAATAATATTTTAATATTAATAATACACATAATAATATTTTTTTATATTTAGATATTATTTATCAGCAACAACAACAATAATAATAAGTAAAAAAAGACAGTAATAAAGAAGGTCAACATGAGGGTGAGTAAATGATGATAGAATTTTTATTTTTATTATCTTTATTTATTTTTGAGTAAACTAACCCTTTTCCCCACGATTATTTCCATGTTAAATTTGGTCACCTTCCTCTCCTGGTGGTCTCTCTGAGCACAGAGGGACCTCCGTGGCTCCCCCTCCCTCCCCTTCCTCAGCACCGCTCCCTAGGGCCCTTACCGTGACTTTCAGAACCACGGAGAGCTCTGATCCCTAGAGCTCCTAATATTCCTCTACAAAGGAGTCTGCAGAGCCCGAGAAAGAGAGAAGGGCAAAGAGAAAAGAGATTAGCACAATCACTGCAGAGAACAGACTGTACCTTTAAGAGAGAGATAGAGAGAGAGAGAGAAGAGAACAACAGAACCATGCTAATCTATCACTGTTTTTATTTTCTTGCTTAGTTTAAGCTGTGTGTTTAGTAAAAGCTCTTTGCAGCTTCACCAAACCAGCTCAATTGCACGGCGCCGAGCAAGGACGTACACACACACACACATGCACACACGACCGCACACGCTCGTTCTCCCTGAGTCGGGCACACACACACACACACGCACATCGCCTCACACGCGTACAGCACTGCCCGCGAGAACCAGCCGGAGAAAGCTCATCTCACGCAGAGAGAGAGAGAGGGAGAGGAACAGAGGACAGGAGCGAGAGAGCGAGACAAAGGAAGGCAGGGACGGAAGGAGAAAAGGAGCGAATAGACACGCAGCCGGCTCCAGGAGAGGCTAACGGCACGGAGTGAAGACAGGAGAGAGGAGGAGGACCAGGAGGGTGGATCAGAAAGCAGGCTGGTGGCTCTCTCTTGTAGGCAGCTGAGCACGGTGAAGGCATTATGGGAAATGCACCATCCCAAGGCATGTCAACCTTATCTTAATCCATTCTTATGTAGCAGGTATTTTGTTGTTTGTAGTGTTTGTTGTTTTCCTCATCCACTGTTTTTTTTTCCTTTTGGTGAGGGGGTGGGGCAAGGTGGGGTTGGAGGGTGTATGTAAGTGTGTGTGTTTGTGTGCATAGTGTCCTTTGGTGGTTCATGCCGATTGGTCTGTGTCTGTGGGATCCAAGGGCTCTGCCGATGAGCAGGGTTTCCAGGGATGGGAGTGATGAGGCTGGCTCAGTGGGTGTGGGAGCTCAGAGATGAATTAAGGGATCCATTCCTGGAGAAACAGGAGGATGGGAAAAAGGGAGAGGGGGAAAACAAGCGCCGCTAACGATGCTTGAACCTGTGTGTGTGTGTGTGTGTGTGTGTGTGCGTTCACGTGTGTATATTTGTGGTTTTGTGTGTGAGCTTTCAGTGGCCGTGTAGGAATACCGTAGGAAGCAGAGGAAGTCATCACACCCATTAAACCTGTAGTGAGTGTGTGAGTATGTTGTCGGAGAGAATTTTGTGGTGCTTGTGAAGGCAATTACTGTTTGAACCCTAAGGAATAAACTTCTGTGCAACTTGACTCGCTTTGTTTGCGCTACGGACCTCAAATCATGTGGCTTGTGGATTAGAAGTGTGCTGTTCTTTTGCCATTACTTTTCTAAGCATTTGGACTTACCTGTTTGACTATAAAACAGTCTATAAAATGTACATTTTAAGACATGTTTCACAAAAATAAAGATTTTGTTTACTCACCTTCATTTCATTCCAGACCTGAAGATATTTTTAAGAATGTTGTCCATACAGTGAAAATCAATGGGGTCCAAAACACAGTTGAAATGCCATTGACTTTCAATGTAAGGACGTTTTTTACTCTCCAAAATATTTTCTTTTTGTTCTTGAGGGTGAGTAAATGGTGCCAGATTTTTCATTTTTGGGTAGGCTGTTCCTTGCATCATGACCTTTTAAAAATTTAAAAATGGAAAATTCTGTCATTAATTACTCACCCTCATGTGAAGACACATGACCAATGGAAGACTAGTACATCGCGTTGTGGCCTCTTAGCTGAGTTAAAAGAATGCAAATTTTCAATCTGCAGGATGGCAGCCTTGCAGTAGAATAGATTGTGTATTTTTACATTTTGGATGTAATATGTGTTATGTTTTTGAAAAAACATGCTACAGAGTGTGATATCATGTTACAGACATTGCAGTGTCTGTAGAAATTTTGCATGATCAAAGTCTAATGTGACTGCAGCTTTATGACCGCCCAGAACACCCTAGCTACCATATAGCAACATACTAATAAACTCTTAGTAGAAGAACTACTAAGCAACTGCATACCAACACCCAGGCAACCACCCACAGCAGTGTACCGTCATGGTGGTGAGTTTTGCATTCCTTTTTCTTGAGAAAATATAAAAATCTAGTTTTAGATTCCTCTTTTGTCTTGTATTTCACAGTTTCAAAGTAACTCTTCCAGAATGGAGGCTGCAAAAAAGATGGAAAAAAGCCAAAGGAAGAGAGATGGGCAAAGAGGAGCTTAGAGGCATTTGTCCCTGAAGTCTGATGGGAGAAGATATAAAGCATGAGAGAAATGATAGAAAGATTTCGTATGAGGCCTGAGACAGAAATGCTACTAGAGAAGACGAGAAAATTCTTCAGCAGAGTAAAGCACATATACAGCAGATGAGAGATAGAGAGATGGATTGAAACTAAGGGAATGCTTGCTTGGAGTGAGACTGAGGAAGGCAGGAAAAGAGTAGGAGAGAAGGAGGCTGGCTGCTGAAGGCATACCCACAATCTCTTGGGACAGACCAGCTTTGGTAAGCACAAAAGAGAGGGCCGGTATGCCTACAAAAGAAAGAATGGAAGCGGATAGAGAACACTGATGCTCATTACAGGAACTTCACAACAGATAATCTGAAGAAGAGTAGAACAAGACAGCATCTGACAGGTTCTCTCCTTCTGTTCTTTCTTTTCCTGTTAGAAAATCGAACTGATTTATAGCAGGTCATACACTGTTAGACTAGTGGTTCTCAACTTTATTTTAACTCCAATGATTTTTCCAGTCGCTTGTAAATTACTGGGTTTGGATTAAGGAAAAGGGTTTTTAAAAATAGTTTTTACTCAGTTTCCACCCGATTAAAATATTGAAGAGCTTGGCATAACTAGAAAAATTGTACCATAAAATGTAAGAAATGGCCATGGAGTTAGATTTAAATGAATTTTCCAGGTCTAGAAATCTCACCTTTTAATTGGACTACCTCATTTATTTAAGTTTTCCAAGACTGTGAGATCCATTGGTCTTCATAGAAAAACAGTTTTTTGAGGTGTGAATTAAAATATTTTGTGTTTTTTAAATAATATTAAATCAGTGAATATCATCATGAGACCCTTTTAGAAATTTGCAGAGGCCCCCTAGTGGGCCCCAGCCCCCTGGTTGAAAACCACTCTGTTAAGGCTGTGACAAACCAAACCAAGATCAAAGAACTAGGGGCAATGAAAACTGGCTGTGTTGTCAAGTCACCTCACGTTGTGTGCATCTGGGCCAAAAAGTTGCACTTGAACACACTGCAAAGGCTGCAGCCAACAGCCAGCTATCATGTACCAGGTAGTTTGTTTTTTCATAATTTGACTTGCATTTAAAAGGTGTGTCAAGGCCTTTAGACCAGGGGTGTCAAACTTAGTTCCTGGAGGGCCGGAGCCCTGCAGAGTTTAGATCCAACCCTAAATTAAACACACCTGATCCAGCTAATCAAGTAATTTAGGCTTATTTGAAAACTACATCGCTGCGTCCCAATGTGCCTACTTATACTACACCCTTAAAGTATGTACTCTTTTGGTGAAGAAAAAGTACACACTTTTGAGTGTGTAGTAGAAGAGTAGGCAAGCTTTGGGACATACTATCACGTCACACAAGTGCGTCTTTAACGCACCGCTCTGTCGCATAGATATACACGCACCCTGTCACTGTAAACTGGCCTGTCAATCATCTTGTCACAGTTAACATTCTCCACATTTAATTTAATTTAACTTCCTACCGTATTGGAGAGAAAAGAAGTAGCTCGTTGATCTTCCAGTCGCGGGTCTTTCATGCGGAGAACTCTGCTCATATTTTCTGTATAATGATGCATTTAAAAGTTAACAACCAAATGGATTTTTATAAAAGTTCACATTGCTGTTGCAGATGAAATATAGAACAGATAACAATAAATATATATTTTTTTTACCAGGTTAAATGTTGATTATTAGTAACTCAAACCCCTTTTTGTAAACCTCTCTACCTAACCGTCGATCGCGGACAACCGCCAAGTTTTGTAGTTTTCTAACGCGTTTTATTCGTGTTTGTAGTTCTGGACCGAATCCTTCGCCAAAGCGCAATGGATTGTGGGCCATTTTAGCCATTAGAGTGTGCAGGGATCCGCACTTCAGAAATCGACCTGAAATAGTAGACCATCTGGGGATTTTGGCATACTCTTTTCAACATACTATGCTTTGGGACACACTTATTCTGATCTCACATACTATTTAGGATGGATAGTATGAACATTGGGACGCAGGGCATGGTTTGAACTTTGGAGCACGGTTGGAACTAAACTCTGCAGGGCTGCGGCCCTCCAGTTTGACACCCCTGCTTTAGACCGTTTTGTACCAGCAACATATGGTTACCAGCATATACAATACCAATTTAATGTGGTCAGGCGGTTTGAAAGATGCATATACCTGGGGTTTAAAATTAGCCATTGACTAGCTAAAAACTAGCTTTGACCATTAATTGGCCAGCTTGGACCAAATAACAATCAGCTAATCACTAGCTTTGACCAGTTAATGGCTAGTTTTGACCAGCTAGGGCAAGCTAATGGACTGCTTGGATCAGTAAACAATTAGCTAATAAACCCCTTGAACCAGCTAGAATACACACAATACATGTTCAAGTTGTGAAAAGTGGGACATCCCATAGGCGTAATGGTTTTTATACTGTACAACCGTGGCGTGCCATTGCCCTACACCAACCCTACACCTAAACCTACCTCACAGGAAACTTTGTGCTATTTCAGATTCTCAATACACTCCATTCTGTGTGATTTATAAGCTGCTGAAAGCAGACAATGTGTCCTGAAAGTCACCTTCTCCTTGTAATACCTATGTCATACCTTTGTCATTATACAAATCTATGTCCTGACTTTTCACAAAAACGCGCACACACACACACACACACACACACACACACACACACACACACACACACAAAGTATTTTGAGAGCTTAGGGAGACTGACTGACATATCATTTTGCAGTGCTTTAGAGTAATGATCAAGATCTTTCGGTGGCGTTTTGCTCACTGCAACTCTCTGATTGGTGGAATTTTCAGTACAGCATCATGGGTAATGTAGTTTTTCACCACAAATTCCACTATTGAAAATAAGTTGAATTAATGCGAACCGATGGGTTAGACAAAAGCACATACAGTTGATTAACAACCTCAGAGCTCACAACAGGTCTTTCTTTAAAGGATTATCAGTTATTGTTAAAAATCAGTTTCCTTGTGGAGAAAAATGAATGTTTTTACTTCCAGAACCTGACTGTTGCACTCTATGGAGAGTGAAGAGTGCAGAAAGTGGAGGTGTCGAAGGGCAGAGAGTGTAACAGCATTGCTCTGAGGAATGAAAAGGAGAAATAGGTGTCAAGAAAGACGGGTGTAACGAAAGCATAAAGTGGAGATGAAAGCAATACTAGGATGAAAGGAAGGGATAGAGAGATGGAGGAGAAAGAGTTCCTGGATGAATCTTGAAGACGTTGAGATTTCTGGTGTGATCTAGGTTCATTCTCATGGTGAGTGTGTGCATTCATTCTCATGACTGGGTGATATTTTGTTGCGTAATGTACTTAATGGGGCAGCCGTGGCCTAATGGATAGAGAGTTGGACTTGTAACCCGAAGGTCGTGGGTTTGAGTCTCAGGTCCGGCAGGGATTGTAGGTGGGGGGAGTGAATAACCAGCACTCTCTCCACCCTCAATACCACGACTGAGGTGAGACCCTTGAGCAAGGCACCGAACCCTAATGGACTGCCCACTGCTCCGGGTGTGTGTTCACTACTGTGTGCATGCACTTGGATGGGTTAAATGCAGAGGACAAATTCTGAGTATGGGTCACCATACTTGGCCACACACCACTTCCCTTTCCCCTTTCCCCTTATCAGTGTTTCCCAATGCAAATGCTGTAGTGTATATGCAATACAGAATCTCCTTCCAAGGTCAATTGATCAATTGAATGCATCCTTTTTGAATAAAAGTATTTCTTTAAAAAAAATCATACAGATGTTAGAAGGTTTGAAAATGTTTGAATGGTAGTGTACATTCATACTGTGAGTGTTGCATACTCTGAGCCTGGCCTATAATAAAATCTGTGTAGCACCATAGTAATTTATTTATATACTTTGCTTACATTGCAAAGCCATTAAAATAATCATAGTTGATGTACAGAGTCATATACTTGGTCATTACATTTTAATGTAATTTGCATTCAATTTAAATACATTTAATAGAGAAGGCGTGCTGAAGAACTACTTCTGAAAGGGATAGTTCACCCAAAAATGTAAATATGCTGTTAATTTACTCATCTTTATTTTACTTGTATTTTAGTTTGTTAATATTTTGCTCAAAATTTATTTCAGAACAAATCATAATAAGCAGACCACCTGCAGTAGCAGTGTTACCCCCTGTAGTAAACAGTAACTGTGATTTAAAAAAGACAATGATACTTTTAAAATATGAATACATTTGAAAGATGTCCCTGAAGTATATATAATCTCACTGAATGCACTGTCACAAGTGTCTTCTCTTATCCTGCTTCTGCACTCCACACTACTTGTAAACACTCCCATTAACCTCCCTTCAGCTGTTTAACAGGAGAAAATGTCATGTATTACAGATAGTCATGTTTAAAGCAGAATTTATCCTAGTGATCTTGGTAAAAATAGCCATCCTGACAGCACCCCAATTTTGCCTCCGTTCTGATTGTTTGAGTGCTATTGATGTGCGCCTGATTTGAGTTTCTGCACAGAATATGTCTGTTGGGGTGAACGGCAGGTAGAGAAATGGTTACAAATGACATTTAACAGTTCCGACATACAGATATTAAGAGGGACGTTTTGTTACACTCGAGGTTAGATGATTATTCAAAATACAGTGATTTACTTCACAGAGGATTACCCCTTTAAAACGTTTTGTGTGCAGCATTGTAAAATTTGTTGTCTTTGTCTGCTTCTATATTCAACTATTTGGTCTTCTGAAAATACAACATGACTCTATCCCCTTTTCTAACTCATATATAACCACAGTGACAGGTAATAAAAGTACACTTAATTTAACAGTTTAATATTGTCTTCACAGATAAGAGGTCAGAATCTCCCTGTCTGTTTTCCCAACTGATTGATAGAGTGCAGTTTGGCAGCAGAGTAAAAGTGTAAAAACACTGTGAATCAGACCAGCTTGGATTTGCTCCTTTTCTGATCTATGATAATCAAATCCCCATCTGAAAGTATCATAAGGCAGGAAAGCATCTTGTTATTTGTGAACTTCATCACATTGCAGGAGGAGTAGAAGCTCAAGAGACACATACAGCGTATTAGTCAGCACATCTCAACCAATTGGTTGAAGTCCAGAAATTTGCTCATTAACGGTCAGAATGGGAAAAAGTGCAATGATCTAATATTTCATTGACGAGTGTGATTTTAATATCTTTTAATGAGAGTTTTGTCTCTTTCTACAACCACACACTTACATCCCAAATATTATTGATTTCCAGTAAAAATACAACTCAAAAAGCCTTCTCAAAATTTGGTTGTGACTGCTGAAAGCATAGGTTGTATCTGTGGTTATAAATGTGGTTGTATACTGAAATGTCTGTGAGGAGAACAGTATTAGCACTTCAAACAGGACTGACAGCTGTATTCTGCTGCTGCGTGACTATAACCCGAGGTACTGTAAAAGTGTGATGCTTTGTATGTTTTTTCATTCGTGTGTATTTGTATAGAACAAGCCTTGAATTATTACTGGCTGAATATAAAGCCATGGATTGAGAGAGGATTTACATTATGCCACTTCTTCAGCTGTATGGATTTTGAATTAGTGTAACAGGGTTTGAGACCGAGGCTCAATATAATACAGAGATTGTATCATATAGCAGCTCACTTACAGCCTCTCATATGAGAGAAGAGAAGCGGTCATTTTGCAGATGATAGAATGATAACGGGGAAATTTCTGAACCTCTATTTCTAGAGTATCAGAATGATGTTTTTTTTAATACAGTGACTAATCTACAAAGGTTAGCTGTGCAAAACTTGTGTTATTCATATACAGTGTAAAATGTGGTAATGTGCAATTGTCATCTTTTCAATTTACAATTAACTGTAGTGTAAATAAAAAATACTTTGGCTATATTAAAAAACACAAGGCTTATTGAATTGTAAAAATTATAGCCATAACAGTAAAATCACCAGGGACAAATATCCATTATAACTGCATCTTATGAATTTTTGATAGCTGTGTGATACTACCTCAGTGTTCCTATCTTAAATTAAATTTGTGCATGTTAATCTGAGTGCATTTAACCTCAGGAGAGCTCTTGCATCATATCTGTGTTTTAATGTGAACTCTCCTGTGATTGGCTAATGATGACATAATGGTTTTATGACAGAATGTCGATGATTGGACGTAGTGTTGTTGTTGTTTTTTTTTAAGAGGAAACTGTAGAGTGTCACTGCTGCTGCACTAAACATCAGCCAGAGATCTAATCCACAGTATATGGCAACATGGGATACGCCAGCCTCCAGCAATGACATTGCTGTGACAGGTAACCTTGAGGGGCGTCCATCTATCCTTTCACTTGTTCTCTTCTTGTTTCTCTCAGTCACACACACAAACAGGTGCATGCTGGTATTCACTGGGGCTTTATAACAGCAGGAGCGCTTTAATGACAGTTATTTCTTTCCAGACTCAATCTGAATTAATTGGAGCGCTGTCTGTTTTCTGCAAAGGGTAGATTTTTCTCATAGTTTTTTCAGTGGTGCTGCAGTAATGGCTAATTTAGGCCCCTAAAATCCTTTACTAAGTTGTCAGAGTCAGTCTATTTGAATATATATGTTTGTTTTTGTGTGTAAAAGAGGATTTACTGGGAGGTTTTAGGTCTTGGCTCACAAGATAAACCCTAAAATAAATCAGAAAATTACATCCCTTGAACACAGCTGTGTATGTGCAGTGCTTTCAAATGTGTGTGTGTCCATATCTACAGATTTACTTCATAAATCCGACGCTTGGCGACTATAGGATCCATATCAATCAGTGTGTAATTTGCTGGTAGCACAGAAAGCCTGCAGATGCTTTCTTAGCACTTTCCTCCTGTGAATCGATTAGTCTTTATGAATGAACAGCCAGATCCCCTTTGACATATGTCTGTCCTCAATGTCCCGCTTATGCCGTACTCTCATCTTTCTCTCTGTTCTCTCTCTTCATCTGTCCATCTTTTTAAATATAGACTTGAACCTGCTAATGATAATTCAGTCATTTTGCTTTTGTCAGAACGGAGCATTGCTGTACTGACTGTTTTGTTCAAATGGTCTGGATTAAATTACAGCCCTATTTTGTACATAGCATTAACAGTCGTCTCAGGTGATTATAATACTCAACTACAATAACAGCAAGGACTCGGCTTAATGTCTCGTTTGTGCTCGAGTTCTCGTTTGTGAAGTTAAGAAATTCAATTACAAGTGGTGACAGGAGATGCATGTTAATACTAGGTGTAAATGACGATCTGTCTCACCAGATTACTTGTGAACGGATTACTCGAGACGGAGGTTAATACAGACTTACACAAGACCTGTGTTCAGATATGGGTGATTCTTCAATTTCTGTATAACTGTTGTTTATTTAAGTAGAAAATGTTATTTAACTTGATTGAATTAGCCTGACTACACTACAGTCTCAGAAAAAAGGGTACAAGAGCTGTCACTGGTCAATATGCGTACTAGTATGTATTTTTTTTAAGTGTAGTTTACACTACTGAAAACCATTTAAAACTGTTAGCTGAAAAGATAACAATTGCTTGTTACCACATTTTACAGTGTATAAATACCAAATGAATATGTACATAAATAAATAAGGTGTATTTACAGTACTCTACCCCTCAAAAATTTGGGTTGCGTAAGAGTGAAGACGTTTATAATGTTACGAAAGATTCCTATTTCAAATAAAAACTGTTCTTCTGAACATTTCTGAAGGATCATGTGACACTGAAGACTATAATGATGCTGAAAATTCAGCTTTGCATTACAGGAATAAATTACATTTTACAATATATTAAAATAGGAAGCATTTCAAAGTATAATATTTCACGATATTACTGTTTTTATTTTGATTAAAAAAAGGCAGCTATGCTAAGCATAAGAGACTTCTTTCAAAAACATTAAAATATGTTACTGACCCCAAATTATCGAACAGTAGTGTGTGTATAAGAGAAAATTAAGAAGTTAGGGTAATTTCACCACTCAAAAAGTAAGTAATAAAATGCAATAAAAAGCTAATCTCTTCTTTAAACCTAGAATGATTTTTTTTTGCTTTAAAATCATTCTAGGGGACAGAAAAGTTCCTCTAATTGAAGAATCACCCATTTATGAAATTAAATTTTGTGCACACCTTTATTGCTCTGATTCAAAATGGTCTCTGATATTCAGCTGAATATGAAAGCAGGCTTTCAGAAGTTGTTACTGATAATATTCGCTTCATGTAGTTCTTCAGTGATTCTTATCATCACCTGATAAAATTCAAGCAGTGAGGCAATCACACAGCACCACAGACACCACACAGGTGCCTGAGCCTGTTCGTCCTCTCCTGCAGTCACTGTGCTAACTGCCTTTTTTAGACTCACTGGACACTTTGGCAGTTACCTGCATATTTGTAACGGGTAGTGGTTGTAGAATAACACGAGGAAGACACAGTAGACAAAAAGGAGGGTTTTAATGGCTTCAACACACTTTTCCATATAACTACATTAATCCAGGACAAAGAAAAGGGGAGAACTGAGGACTTATAAAGGAACGGAAACAAAGGAGCAAACAAGATGATAAATCAACACAGGTGATGCGAATGAATGAAGATTAACTAAACAAGAACAGGAAATACCAAATAAGGTCAGACAGGAACTAAATAGAAACCAACACGTGACAATACTCACTGTCTTTCTTTTTTATTTTTGCCTTTCAGTGGAAAAACATCTACCCATACGTCACTGTCATGTGTTCATATTAAACATGTTCACTTCTACAGCAGGTTCACCTTGATCTCACACAAACAGACATATTTGATACTTGTCCTATTCTATTCTATTCTATTCTATTCTATTCTATTCTATTCTATTCTATTCTTTGCATGTATTTAAGCATTTCCCTGATCTCCCTCTCCATGTCATTCATCTGTGAATGACTGTTCACCTGTCAGGACTGGAAGTAGTGCTGCGATTTGTGGCTGGACTGGTCTTAATTCTCTTTTTATCGGCAGCAGAACTAGGTCAGACTGGAGCCTGTGTCTGTGCCTGCAGACAGAAACAAGCAATCACCACTTTGTCTGGTCTGAGGAGCCCACAGTTGTTTGCTGTTAGCCATTAGTACCAGACAATGAGGCTCCATCGGCACCGCGCTCCATCACTCAATTCGATGAACACATTCAGTGGAGCATTGCCATGCAGACAAATATCTGCTTTTAAAAGCAGTCCGTGAGATATCTTCCTATTCGCAGCTCTCACTCCTAACACTCGCTAGTTTATTTAAATTGTCCACTAACAATTCCAACATTGTTGTTTTTTAAATAAATGAATACTTTTATTCTGCAAGGATGCATTCAATTGATAAAAAGTGACAGTAATGACATTTATAATGTTACAGAAAATTTCTATTTTAAATAAATGCTGTATTTTTGCTGCCTATTCATCCAAGACTCCTGAAAAAAAATGAATCACGGTTTCCACAAAAATACTGAGACACACAACTATGTTCAACACTGATAATATGAAATGTTTCTTGAGCAGCAAATCAGCATATTAGAATGATTTCTGAAGGATCATGTGGCACTAAAGACTGGAGTAATGTAAAGATGAAAATTTGGTTTTGCATCAAAGGAATAAATTACGTTTTAAAATATAGTGTATAAAGTTATATATATTATATATTTCAATATTTAAATTGTAACAGTATTTCACAGTAGTTCTGTTTTTACTGCATGAAATAAATGCAGCCTTGGTGAGAATAGGAGAATTTACCCCAGACTTTTGATTGGTGTTATGTCTTGTTTAACAGCATACTGTGGTGGAAATTGTTGTAATAGAAATGTCATTTTAAATATTTTAGTTGGCTAAATGAAGACTAATTTTATAATAATACATAAATACTCACAATCAAAAGATTGAATATATTTACATAATTTGTAAAATAAGCAAAATTACAGTTTCATTGTGGTTGTTTGGGTGTGGTGAATATGATTCCACAACAGAGTGATGTGATAATATTTGCAAATGTTTATATAAATTTCTAACACTTCACTTAAAGCCTTTATGTATAATGCATTATAAAAGCAGTTTTAATGTATTAATTATGCCTTGGAATGCATCTTATAATGCATTTTACAATCTCATGAATAATTGTAACCACAGTGAATACATTATAACAATTATAAATTTGTTAAACATTTTAAATTAAATTGAAAATACATGTCTACAATAGTAAAACAATAATGGCATGTTTAATGGCCTGTTTAAAAATCAGCTCTGTGACAAAGTGCCAACAGATGATTGTAAGTTGTCTGTCACTTATGAGGTCATATGTATAGAGATGAGGAAGAGAGCAAAGTTACTCATGTAGTCTGTGTGTTTGCAAGATGATGTTTAATATTGAGTGACAGAGGGAGGGAAATATCCGGTACCAGCTGCATATTTAAACACTCATGGATTTGCTTGACACTCTCTCACACACACACACTCACACACACACACACACACACACATTCACGTAGCTGCATCTAATCTGTAAATGTTTAAATAGTGGCCTTCAGCACAAGGTTAGGGATCCACGGGTATTCCTGGCACAAAAATGTCATATATATGTATGTGTGCATGAGTTTGTTGTGTCACTCTGAAACTGTGAAAGTGTGTGTTTGCACTGAAATGGTAATCGCCTGGTCTCCCTCTGACACTTGTCTCCCTCCCTCTGTTCTTTAGCTATCACTGCTGGAAAGAGAGATAGAGAGAGAGAGCACACAGCAGCGCGACCAGAATACAAAGCAGGCCGAGATGATGTGGAAGGTGTGTGTTGGCGGAGGGGGTTATGGGTAGGGCTGAGGTGATGTACTCATGACACCTTGCTAACTATGCTCCAGCCTTCTTTTATGAGAAAATCACTGTTTCTCTCTTTTCTATCCCAACAATATGGTACTGAATTGCACTTTCAGATGCTATATTTTGGGTACACTTGATTTCGATAGTCCACTTTAAGATTCTGCTAACTATAAATAACTTTGCAACTATATATCAACTAACTCTCATTAATTTGCAACTACATGTCAACTAACTCTGATTATAGTAGACAGCTAGGGTTAGAATAAGTTGACGTGCTTGCAAAGTTAGCTACAGTATAGTAGAATGTCTGTTGGGGGACCATCAAAATAAAGTGTTAGCAGATATTAAGCAGTAACACAATGATGCTGCATGCCATTATGTATGCCATTATGAAGTCATTTTTTACCCTTGTAATTTGGCTCCAAAAATTGTATTTTTGAAAAATGTTTTGACACCCATCTATAAAATTTGGCTCCAAAAATAGTATTTTTGAAAAATTTATTTTGACCCCCATCTATGAAATAGTGGATTATTTAATAAATATACATCTATGACATTTAATCTTTTGGCTTTCTTCACTATTTATGTTAGTCTGCCTTGTGAAAAAATATTAACAAAATATAAAATTAGAGCCAGGGAAGTTTCTGAAATTTGTTTGATTTAACATAGAATGAGCTTATGGAATGTCTAAAATAAAATGTTAAAAAAAGCTTGTTTTATAGATATTCTTGTGTATATACATGTTTGTTTCAACTTCATCTCTGCCAGCCACTCTGTCTGCTCATGGTCATATTATGCAGTGTTGGGAAGTAACTAGTTACATGTATTTAATTACAAAATAAAATCAGAATGATATCAAAGTAAGAAGAGGTGCTAAAGTCTGATTTTGTGGTGGCTGTGCTTTAAAATTGAATTATTATAATCTTAATTCAAGTGATGAAGGATTTTGAAAGTCTGACAGTAATTGGTGTTGAGTACTACTGTAAGGTCAACCCTGCCTGCTTTAAATATTTGAAAATGACTAACAGTTGAAACATTGGTTAGAAATTTAGAAAAGTAATCAAATGTAATCAGTTAGATTGCTTTAATAAAGTAATTGAAATAGTTACAGTAATAGGGTATCTTGTAATCTGTACAAGATGTTTTGCCACAATTTTATTTTTTATAAATCAAGGAATGAAGAATCTATTTTGAATAGAAATATTGCCAAGTGTTAGAAGTAGACACTTTGACAACATGGCAACAAAAATAAAGAGAAAAAAATGATCCAACCGCATGTCGGCGCATGTGATTAACTGCTCACGTGTGACGCGCTCTGTGAAGGACTATAAGTAGAAGAATATATTGCTAGGTGCCATTCACACAGAATGCACTTTTGTGTTGACAAAGATGTGACACGAACAGTGGAAAAGGAAAAAATACAACAAGATGGGAGTGAACTTCTTTTAACTTGAGCGCCATGTTTTTATAATGCCATTTCATGCATGAGACGCTGCAAGAGACAAGCACAACAGTCAAACACGTCCATGTTTATGTAGAAAAAACAATGGAAAAGCAGTGCAGTCCAATAAAAAAAACCTGTAAAGAACTACTACTATATGTCTGATATTTCATGTTTGCATAATGGTGATAGGCTGAAAGCTGCTGTTCATTGTTTTTACAGAACATTTATAATTAATAATAGTCTACTGGTATTATACCTTAAGTCATTTTGAATTTGAATTACCTTGTCTTTTGAGAATTTTAAAGCATTTTCCTTGTATTATTTCTGAGCATGTAATATGTATGAGACAAGTTTGTACAAGAAGTAGTTGTAGTTCATGCATCTTTTCTGCAAAGATATGTAACAAGTGATTTGTTTAACATTTACATCATGTTGAAAACTTGAATTAGAATTTTCTTTAACTAGAGGGTTAATAAAGAAAAAGTTACTTGAATCAAGTTGAGTTACATTTTCAATTTGACTAGTTCAAGTTGAGATTTAAGTTGAGATATCGCCCAGCCCTATCTATAACCTATTACATTGCAAAAGTAACCTTCCAACTTGGTCATATGTAGTTGTGACATGCACAATCATTTAGTGAAGCTTGTGTGTCTGAGTTTGTTTGTGAGTTCATTTTGTTGTCTGTAATTATGAAGTCTTTTAATAAGAACACCAGGGTTTTGTTTACAAGCAAAGCTATAGGGGTGCAGTGCAGTGAAAGACTGAAAAAAACTGTGTTGCACATTTGTAGTGGCTTAATGTTACATGTAAAATTAGAGCAAGTGGTTGTGAGCTAATGTTTGGCTTTAGTGTCCAATGCATTATAGTAATGTGCCATTAAATTGCTGATGCCCTCTATGGATTTGTGACTTGAGGATGTAGAAACGTGGAAACAAAAAAGGAAAAGCTGGCAGCCTGGAACTCTGATGTGGAAGGAAATATTGGAAAGGGAATGAAAGAGACAGTTGCTTTCATGCCCGTGAGAGAGTTAAACTGCCTGTTGTTTGACCTTCGTCAAGATCAAAATCACAACACGGATTGATGTTGCGCGCGCACAAACACACACACACACACACACACACACACACACACACACACACACACACACAAATCAATTAAATTAAGCTACATCAGATGGCTTCTGAATGTGGTTATTGCATTGTCCATCCATTTTCTTCTCCAATTTCATTGTTATTTCCTTCTCTGTGCTGTGTATTTGTGTGCATGCAGGAGTAAGGCCCAATTAGGACTAGACTAGTTTTCCCAGCGGTAAATCAGGTAAAATCATGTTTCAGGAATGTACTTTGTGTGTATTTTAGTCCCGTTCGCATCAAACACTTATGTGTTTTTCTTGAACAAACTTACAGAGCAAAAATTACAAAGCAAATTACCTGCCATTTTCCAGGTTTCTCAGAATTTCAATCCTGTTTGAATAGGATTGTCTGTGATTGCGGTATATTATTATTTTTTCACTCTTCTTCTTGTTCATTTTGACTTATGTTGAATACTGTAGCCAACACTTTAGTTACGTGAAGCTTGTTACTCCATTATGGTGCAGCTTCATTATGAATTTAGTGGACTGTGGAATAGTAGTGTCTCATCTGATGTAAAGGGAATAAGCAGTGTTGTAATCAAGACCAGCTTTTTTTTTTATGTCTGAGTCAAACCTGAGAACTGGGTAGGTTGAGTCTGAAGCTGCATTCCAGTTGACTATGTGTGTGCTGTGAAGAGGACTTCAAAGGATTTTCTGCCATATTATATGAGATTCCAGTCCAAAGGAAACATACATGTTCAGTTAGAAGGGCGTTGACAGGGAATAAGGGAACATCGATACATCACTTCACAGGAAGTCGAGAGGGACATTTACCCACCAGTCATTATGCATCACTCCAGTACTAAAGATTTTTGAATAAAATAAATGCACTGAAAAATAGTTTAGACCTCAGCGTTTTTGAGTTTAATTAGTCCCAGGTGTGGTTTGTATGCAGATGTTTTGTGTGTATAAAGTGCACTGGATGTGACAGTTACAGTGCAGCTATCATGATTACGGTTAAATAAGATAAAATACACAGCTGATAGAACCAAATTATGTTTTTTTTTCATGTTAAGCATCAACAACAGGCATTTATATCTCAGTTTTAAATGACAATTTATATATAAATCAATCAATGATTATGTAATACACATGGATGTATTATATACACATGTATATTACACAAACGTGGTATTTATTTACAGAAGTATATGATGTCATTTGTATTAAACTCCTCTAATAGGCACGACACAAGTGTCATCTATGTTTGATGATGTTGCAGGATGCTTTGAATTTTGTTCAATGGCCACTGTGGTAGCAGTATGATCTAAATGAATTCCTTTCCTTAATTAAATGCATGATGTTCCAACTACATCACGAATCACAATTCTTATTTCAAAGGATACACACATCCTGATCACATAATAATAATAATAATTTGTTACATACATATAGCGCTTTTCTGGGTACTCAAAGCACTTTACAGTGTGAGGGGGGATCTCCTCAACATGACCTTGTATGACGCTCATCCTGACAGCAGAAACTTCTGAGATCCTAATCTGCTCCGAAACTCTGCATAAAATCGCAAAAGGCCTAAATTGATAATTGTAACTCGGATGCTATTTAGAAAACAAATCTCACTTGTTCATGCACGCACAGATGTGTAACCATAAATAAAATAGCCTTGTTCTGCCAGGCAGATGCTGTTGTCATGGAGACATTTGAGAGAAACCTCCTTCACTTTTATTCCCGCTCTCATGTGTTCATCTATTCATCTTCCATCACAACATCTTTTGCGAGGCAGAAGATGTTTTAGAAAGCATCCGTGGTAGATAGCAGATGACACAAACCATCTGTTGCCCCCTGCTGTGTGGACTGGATGTGATGTCATCACAGTTGGACAGGTATCAAAGTGGTGCCTTTTCTGCTGGATGGCATCTGCCTGGGCAAGATGCTCTGGGTGTGTTTCAGTGAACTTTCTGGAACTTTGCAAAGAGTTGCATTCCTCTTTTTTTGGTCATCCTGGAATGCCATCCATAACTGTTCACCGCTCTTGTCACTTAGAGATCCACTTAGATGACAAAAATGGTGGCATTTCCTTCACTCTCTCGCTCTCTCTTTTTCTCTCTCTGTCACTCACACACACAGACTCTAAATCTCTCTTGTGCACTCGGTTGCATTTCTCTCTAACATTCTTTGTTCCTGTCACATCGCAGGTATGGAATCTTCAAATATTCATGAACTTCTGGAATTATTGATGCAGAGCTTGAGTGTTTCCCGTGGGAGGTCTTCTGTGTTTTATGTGTTTCATTTAAACAGCCTGTTTTTCCGGTTGGTATGAAATGCCAGAGAGTGTGAAAGTATGTGTATTGGGCTGAGTACGTGTGTGTCCACTGAGAAACAAGGTCTTGTCAGACAGAGTTTATGAGATTCAATCTGCAGTCATTTCAGCAGAATTAAACAATCAAGAACAAGCAACTAAAGCACTGGTTTCAAACTCAATTCCTGGAGGGCCACAGCTCTGCACAGTTTAGCGCCAACCCTAATCAAACACACCTGATCCAGCTAATCAAGGTCTTCAGGATCACTAGAAACTTCCAAGCAGGTGTGAGTTGGAGCTGGTTGGAGCTAAACTGTGCAGAGCTGCGGCCCTCCAGGAATTGAGTTTGAGACCAGTGAACTAAAGGAAAATCCATGTCCACTGTTGCTCAGGGATTCTGAACCAATGAGAGTCAGGAGTAGAAGAGACAGAATGAAAGGTCACGCATACAGGAACTGATTAAGAGCTTTAGCTTAATGGAGTCAACTTACATAAGCATATGCTTTTTACACAACCTAACACCGAATAACAATAATTCATAAGTCACCTAAGGACTGCATAAACACTCAATTAAATGTCACTGTGCTTAACCTAACATTGTTTGAGCACTAAACATATGTTCAAATTCCCTCCATAATGACAATAAGTCCTGATTAATTCATGCATGCATGACAACAGTGACTAACTGCATTGAACCTAAACAGTCTGTTAACATAAACATGACTGCACTGAACCTAAACCTATTATGAGTACTAATGTAAATGTACTGTAGCAAAACATCACCTAAACGCTAACATAAACACTACTGCACTGAACCTAAACATCATCTGAATGCTAACATAAATGCCACTGCACTGAACCAAAATATTGTCTGAATGCTAACATAAACGCCACTGCACTGAACCAAAACATCATCTAAACGCTAACATAAACGCCACTGCACTGAACCAAAACATCATCTAAACGCTAACATAAACGCCACTGCACTGAACCAAAACATCGTCTAAACGCTAACATAAACGCCACTGCACTGAACCTAAACATCATCTAAACGCTAACATAAACGCCACTGCACTGAACCAAAACATCGTCTGAACGCTAACATAAACGCCAATGCCCTGAACCTAAACATCATCTAAACGCTAACATAAACGCCACTGCACTGAACCAAAACATCATCTGAACGCTAACATAAACGCCAATGCTGCGCTAGACCTAAACATCATCTAGCGCTAACCTGTTTGTACTGAACCAAAACATCGATCAGGCATTTGCTTTCAACATGTTACCTGAACCTAAACATCATCCTAACATCTTCATAATACTACTTTCGAACCAAATATCATCGACATCTTCTTTTCATTTAACGAACCTAAACATCATCTAAGCGGCTAACATCAGCATCACTGCTGAACTAAAGCTTCGTCTAACGGCATCGCATAACGCCAATTGCCTGAACCTAAACATCCTCTAAAAACCCCTTCTTATCGCGCCACTGCACTGAACCAAACCGATCTGAAGCTAGCACCAGCATACCACTAAAGTGTATCATCAGGCAGCTAACGCCAACGCCACCTCTGCACCAAACCATCATCGAGCATCACTTATCGCGTAATGCACTGAACCTAAACATCATCTGAACGCTAACATAAACGCCACTGCACTGAACCAAAACATCATCTGAACGCTAACATAAACGCCACTGCACTGCACCAAAACATCATCTGAACGCTAACATAAACGCCAATGCACTGAACCTAAACATCATCTAAACGCTAACATAAACGCCACTGCACTGCACCAAAACATTGTCTGAACGCTAAAGTAAACATCACATGAACGCTAATATAAAAGTCACAGCATTGAACCAAAAAATTGACTGAACGCTAACGTAAACGTTACTGCACTGAACAGTCTGAATGCTAATGTAAATATCACTGCACTTTAGTTAAACACTGTTTGAATGCTAACCTAAACATCACTGCACTGCAACCTAAATGTCACTGTGCTGCACTTAAACACTATCCCCCGGTTTCACAGACAAGGCTTAAGCCTAGTCCTAGACTAAAATGTAAGTCTGAACAGTTTCAATTGAAAGAAACTTGCACAGACTGATCTTAAAATATATCAGTGCCTTTGTTTTGTCTCAAAAAGCACACCAGTAATGTTTTTTTCTAAGCACATTTATGAAAATTACTTAAATGTCCTAATTGAACTATGGCCTAATCCTGGCTTAGTCTAAGTCCTGTCTGTGAAACTGGGCCTTAATCTGAGCCCTATCCTAACATCACTGCAGTAAGCTCAAACTTAAACTGTCACATTTCGCTGTCAAAGAACTTGCTCAAAATCATTGGTAACCACTTGCATCTACCTAATTTTGAAAATAACACCGTAGTAATACCAAACAGTTGCATTATGCTGTTGGAATTTAGTGCCCTGTGAATAATGCTAAATCTAATTGAGGTAGTAGTATTCACAGTGCCCAGTGTGTGTGTGTGTGTAACTGAGAGAATGAGAACAAATTCCTTGAAACAAACAAGGACACCAATACTACTGTATCCATTTGTGTCTGAAATTTCCTCTCCTCCCCACTCATCCTACCCCTCCTGTCCTGCATGATCTGACTTTTACATGCACTGCATATGAAGCAATATTGATTTAGCTTCCTTCATCCTCTTCTCCTTCCTTCCTGCTCCTCTCTTTGTTTGACACATGAATTGCTGTGATATTGCTATCTCTCTTTCCTCTCTTTCTCTGGATTATTCCTTCCATCTTTTGCTCAGTGTGCATAAAGGCTATTGACAGCCAATGTCCGCCCACTCTTTAACATGGAGCCACAGATCCTGCTGTTCTCTACATGACTGTGAGCTGTGCTCCGTCAACTCGACCTTTGGCGTGCACAGTGCTCTAGTGATCAAGGCCTGCCATTTCTATGCTGTGAATGTGTTTTCTAAAGTTGTCATTGCTTTGCATGATTTACACCTGAGAAGAAAAAGGATGTGCAAATATAATGGGATGTGCAAATATAATGACAATGTTTTAGTGGAGTGTTTTCTTGACTTATCAATGCTTTTTAGTGAGTTGTCTCTGCATTTTTAGCTTGAATGTAAGTATTTTGGGGATGCACAATTTATCTGTGCCATATCAATAAATCTAATATTATAGTGTTTTTCATAGATTATTGATATTTTTAGATATTTAATTGTACATTCTCATTTACACTATTTTTAGATTTAGATTACCTTTGCTATTATCTAACACCCACATAAAGTTAATCTTAAAAAAATAAATAATTTCATAAAGCTGTTACAATTAGTATAGCAAATCTCAGAAAGAATGTCAGTTATTCGTGTAGTACAATAATATCATCGTATTGTACAATAACATATCATGGCATTATTGGCTTTTCATTATTGGAATTTTAATATCAGTACATCCCTAAAGTATTGAAAATAAATTGCACAAATCACCTCTAAAGAAAGCATGAAATCAAAATTGACCATACTTACTTTCATAATACGTCTATGGTGTTCATCAGTACATGTTGCTTGCTTTATAATTTTTTTCTATCATTTATAAATTACTATAAATGCAGTAACTTTCTCTGGCTCTGAAATGGCGAATAAAAATATTAACTAATAATTTCATAGCCCTAATGTTTCACGATCCAATGAAATCCAGTGGATGAAATGAAGTCCTTGTGAACATTATTTTCCTATAAAAATTCTGTTTCCTTCAGATTCATGCCACATTACGGATATGCTGCAGGTGTCATTATGTTGCCATATAATTTTACTCATGTACATAAATGCATGCACATAAACGCCTAGAAATGATAAATGGACAAATTCTGATACACCATTTCAAGACACTGACGACCGCAGCCCATGCACGTTTTCTATTAGCTATAATCAGCATGTTATTCCTCTTTTCTCTGCATACACACACACGGCACACCACAGTCTCATAATCACTTTAATTGGAGGTAATTTGGCAGAGAGCGGAAGAGGAGAGAAAAAAAGATAAAAAGAGCCAGACTGAAGAGCTGTGTTTACTGAGCGACTGATGACTGGCTTTTGGCTGCTGTTCTTAGTTGATGTGTTTTCAGCATTGTCTCTGGGGTTGAATAAAGGTTAATTCTGTCATTTAAAAGCAAGGATCAACCTTTAGCGCACACATGTGCCGTAAACTGCCATTTTACTGCAGGTTTGTTGACACGAAAAGGTTTTTTTTGCATGTAATATCCTTGCAATTTGGATCTTCGTATTGCATTTAAAAATAAATACAAAGACAGCATTTAAAATATGATGCATTTAGCATCACTTTGTTCATTCCATTTCAATTATCATCCTTTCCTCCTCCTCTAGAAGAAAAAGAAGGGGTTTAACCTAAGTGCTTCTGTGCCCTCTGGTGCATGTTTCTATTCAGATTAGCAATGCTGAACAGTACAGAGTGTGTGTACCGTTATGTATAGCATTTCCCCTTCCTATTGCATGTGGTCACATATGTATGCACTCACACACACATTTGGGGGCATGGTGTATTAAATGTGTATTTGAGCAATAGTAGACTGTAGCATCACATCACATCCTACACCTTTTTGCTGATAGTCATGCTGCAGGAAGATTACCTGCTGTTTGGGCTGGACGGGGAGGGCTTTTACTCACCGGACTCGCCTCCATGCAGTAAGTTTTGACCAGGATGTTTCTGGATCGGGTCCAAGAGCTTTGAGAAGTGGTTGGAGGTTTAGCTTCTTGGATTGTGCTGGAATGTTTAATGCAGACAGCAGCTTTCTTCTCTCCGTCTGCTGTGCAGATTAGATTGTGTTGTGTTTGGATTGCGAGACAAAGAATTGAAAACCTTTTGTCTTTTTCTTAATTGTTTGCACACATCATTAGCAGGCCTGATATAAATGTTGTGCTCTATGCCATTTTCCCTGGGGGGGGGGGGGTGCAGCTTGCATATTTGATACAATATAAACCTTTTTAAGGGAGTGTTGAGATAAAAATAGAAAGCTCTCTGAGCTGGAATTTTAGAAGGAGATTATGATTGTAATTGTGAGGTACATACACAATTGAAAAGATAAAAAATATAAAATAGAAAGATAAAAGATAAATAATATCATTTGGTATAATGTTAATTTATTAAAAACTATAAAATGTAATTACATTTTATTCGGTTTTATTTTATATATAAAATAATGTTATTTATATATTGTAGTGGAAATACCTTGATTTCAGAATGTGCCAATGTTTAGCTTATTCCTTATTTGCCTTTATGACAACAGCACTCAAGCTCCAGAAGTTTATGCTAGTTTTGATGATCATGTTCTCCAGCATGGCTTGAGATGATCCAAAGAGCATCTTGAGCTTCAGTGGAAGGAAAGGACAACTCACCATGTGTAAAAATGATCAATATTACTTCTTTTATCATTGCAGAAATAGTGGAGAATTGCTATCTGAAATATATCTTACTCATTTAAAAAAAAAAGTTCTGTTTCTTTTTTTTTTTAAACTAGGTTTTAAAAGAAAAAATATTTTCAGATTTTCATTGTGGTTTCACATGCACAGTCTCCCCACTGTGCATGTGCTATTGATTTAAAAAACCCAGAAACCAATTTGAAGAAACTATAACAGTATAAAACAGTAACTTCTCTATAAAACTATGAAATCAACTCAACCTTAAATAGTGTAGAGTGGTTATTTATTGAATCTAAGGTGCTTTATGTTAAGAATGAGGAAATGAAATGTGTGGAGCAGTGAAGAATGATGGAATGAATGTGACAGTGAGGAGAGATGGAGTAGATTTCTCACTACAGGCGCTCCGGCACTTTCCTCTTTCATGTTATGCTCTGTGGCCTTTGACAGCACAGGCCAATTAGTGCAGCACATCAGAAGAGCATGCCAGAGCCAAACTACCATGGGAAACCATGAAGCAATCTACTGTTCGAATTGAGTTTGATCATTCGAAGAGCCGCAGTCTTTGCACATGTAAAAGTGGTTTCTGTAGGTCTGTTTACAATGAGATTTATATTATATAGCCAGGGGTCATGTACTGTAAGCTTTCAAATTCATGCACCCTGAAAACTCATGTTTTTCTGAACTGTACGGTGAACTTTTCTCATTGTGCCAGGTGTTGCAAAGCAGGCAATTTACTTGACAGCCGCTGCAGCATATTGTAAATGCATTCATTACGCATTAAAAATAACCAAGCGTTGTTGGAGGCCCTGTCGGATCCCATGATTTGAAGTGGTTTAAGCTAACTTTTTCATCTGAATGGTGTTATATTCCTCTCATGTGCTCTGCAGTCTATCCAGATTGTGAGGAATGAGTCACACGCAGCAATCAGCGCAGGAAACAGACTGGTCATGACTTTCAGAGAGCATTAGTGAGAGCAGGAAGGCTTAGCTAATGTTCCTCCTCCTAAATTCTCTTCCCTGGGACTTTTGTGTTTTGTATGAATGGAGGGAAGCTAATACGGATTGTCGTGAGCTAATCAGGTGTGGATTTGACGTCATTTTAAAAGTTTCTCAAATTTCTTGAAGTCATTCGTGGTATAGTAATCTGGCATGTTGTGTTAAATTGGATTTTGGGGGCTATAGTTAGTAGGCAGCTCATAGTTTCAGATGACACATCCACGGACCAGAATCAGATGCATACTGCACACAAAACTTTTTCTAAAATATGATATTTTCTAAAATATGATTGGCTAATTTTATATAATTTTTATATTTATAGGATGCAATAAATTCAGTGGCAGTAAAAAGTTTTCTATTTTAAAATAAATGCTGTCCTGAAAAAATCACTTTCTGTAAAAATATTAAGCAAAAATATTAAGGATCATGTGACACTGAAGTCTGGAATAATGAATTACAGGAATAAATAATATTTTAAAATATTGAAAACTTATTTAAAATTTTAATAATATTTTACAGTATCACAGTTTTTATGTTTTTTGTTTTTTTGTTAAATAAATGTAGATAAATGTAAATAAATGTAGAGCATAAAAGACTTCTAACAAAACATGACATTTTTTTTACCAACCCCAAACGCTTGAATGTTATATAATATTATGTTTTATTATTATATAACATCATAAAAAATGATTTGATACTGGCATGACAGTCTCTGTAAACTGATGTTTTTTTTATGTATCAGTGTACAGAGACACCTGCATCATTATTTAAATACCTTTTTATTTATGCATTAATTTAATTATGAATAAAATGTATTATTTTATGGTTGTGGTTTAATCTATTTCACCATCTAAATCTAAACAGCACATAAAACAGAAGTTGCTGTGGTTTGTTGCTTTAGTCTGTCAGTCTGATGTTCTCTTGTAATGTGGGTGTGTCAGTCCTCTGTCGTGTGTGTCATGTGTTCTTGCCTCTTGTGTCAATATTTGGTTTGTTTCCTGTCCTTGTTTCATGTGATTTATTAGTTAAGTCTGTCCAGCTGTGTTTGTCTGATTAACCTGTCTATATTAGTTCATGCCCGTTCTGTTTCGTGTTGTCTGGTCTACTCGTTACTCCCCGGTGTTCCTGTGTCTGCCTAGCCTTGCCCTGATGTCATTATTAAAGACTATTATTTGAGTTTACGTCCTCGTCTGCGTGTTCCTGTATCCTCCCTCGTGTGTGCACCGTGACAGGGTGGTACTTGGCCAGAATAATTTGGATGAGATCTTCTGCCATTTAGTGAAAAATTTGGCGAGGTGAGACTGTGCAGCTCATAAGACTTTATTTGCACACTCGGTCTGATATCTCTTCCTGTCTATCCTTCACTAACTCACTCCTTACATGATTATTGTGTATTTATTGTATTAAGATTGCCTGTTGCTACGGTTGTTGATTGTTTATCTTAAAGATATCAGACAACAAACCTAATCTATCACATCAGACTAAAGCTATAAATTGCTTATGTCAGATCAAAGGTTTCAAGGTCGAAAAAGATTCATCAACTTTCGACGAACTCTTTTCAGCATAATGAGTCATGAAGTATGCCACAGCGCTAAACTGTTCAGCATCTATCTATAGCCGTGCGTGCGCTGTTCAGCGTGAACGACAGCTGGGGAAAATTAACAAGCACTCTAAAATCAAAAGACCCCATCCATCTTTTCTCTTCAGTCGCGTTTTTTCTCTTCCTCTTTTCCGCTCCTCTGCCATTCTCCGGCTGAGTGACAGATTGAAAAGATGCAGAGATTGCTTGTTCTTTGTCCCCAAAGTTAACAAAAAAACAAAGCAAAGGAGGAGAGGGAAAATGAAAGCAGTGATATTTGGTTTAGGCGAGGAGGGAGGAGAAGGCAGAAGTATGTGTGATAGAGATAAGCACAGTAGAGACAGAGAGGGTGATGGGGTCTTTCTCAATATAAAGATAACACCTACTAAAAAGAGAGGGAGAAAGAGTGAGTGGAAAAAGAAACAAAGAATTGATCAGATACATGTGTTCCATTTTATTTTAACAAATCCCAGCCTTAAATCACTTCCACTGTGGTGATCAAACACTGATTTTTTTTTTCTTTTACAGTGGACATGAAAACATCTTTTGATATTGAATTGACCCGGAAATGTCTTTGAGTTATAAAGACACAGACTGAGTGCAATCCATTTTTAATCACTTGTAGAGTGCATATCTGACTTTTTTTTAGATGTTCACTTATGATTTTTTTTCTCTCAGGTCTCCAAAAGAGTCGTAATGTAGTTTAACATGCACATTTTCCAACTGCTCTCTCAATTAGGCAGATTGTGTTTGCTATTATACCTAAAATTGGATAGTTTACCCAAAATCGAAAGTTCTGTTGCCGTTTATTGAGCCTCATGTCATTCCAAACCTGTATAAATTTGAATTTGGAGCACAAAAGAAGAGCACAAAATATTTTGAAGAATGTTGGTGACAGGACAACATTGGAGCCCATTGATTTTCATTTTATGGACCAAAAAAAAAAAAAAATCGGGCCTTTTCTTTAGGTTTTGAGGATATTTTGAAGAATATTGACAAAATCAGACCCCCTTGACTTTCATTGTATGGACAAAAAACATTTTTTTCTTTCGGAAATTTCAGGCATACAACTATCCATTTAGGTCTAGATGTAAATGATCTCTGTTGTGTAAAAAAAATCCATGCTGATACATACGGCAAAACTTTTTAGTCGGACTGAAATTCACTTTGGGAACAAAGACTGTTGAGTGACAGATTTTTGCAGTTTAATTTTCATAAATGGTAGGAACGAGGCTTTGGGTTGTTTGGTGTACTAGTACTTCAGGCTGTTTTAATTCAAAAGAGCAAGGAAAATCCTGATTTACATGATATGCCTCCCTTTAAAAAGTGGTTTTAAATGCTTGAGGAAGGAGAACAAGAGATGTAGTGAGTTGAAGGGCGAGTGAAGGACGGCTCTTGAGAAAGATTACGCTCTTCCTGTCCCACTGAGAGTGCAATCACTCGATCTTTACATCATACATACTGTGACTCTCCCATCTGAACCTCCATTACGTTTTTTTATTCATTCTCATTTTCACTTGTTCCTTCTGCATGGCCCATGACAAAATGCTTGGCACTGTGATATTTGCATTGCATATTCAAAATGCCTCAAACATTTGTCCATCTCTACATGGAGCTGATCTCTAAGTTCTTTGTTTGTGCAGATCTTAAATGTTGTTGAAAGAGCTGCTATTTACATTGAGAGGTGCACTGGTGCTGTCCATGGTGCTGATAAACTGGGCCAACCTGGAACTGTCCTTGGTGCTGAAAATAATGCTGACTCCTCTGTTACCATAAATGCTTGCGTTTACTGCATATTATGCATTGTTACTGTCTAAAATGGTACAGATCATGTTGGTTGCAGTGATGCTGTTCTGAGAGCAAGTGATTAATGTTAAGTCTTACGGTATCTTGGTGTTGATGAGCTGCATTGCTTCTGTTTAACGTTGTGCAGTCATGTGCAGCATAGCTCACTGCTGCCTCATTCCCTTAGACATTTACATTTCACATCATTAACATCATACAACATTGAAGCTTAAGTGTGTTGGAAGAGGTCAGTCCTGGTCTCTGCTGACTGAGGCTTTCTGATAAATGACTGTTGAGGCAAATGTCTGTTTTAAAGTGTTCCTTTACTGCCAAAAGCATTCAGAATAAGTCACTTCAGTCTTGTGTGTTTGTGTAAATGTGTTGTTGATGCATAAAATGCCCAGTATTTGTTAAATGAACAACATTTAGTATCAATAATCAAACAGTAAAATAAACTAATCAAATAATAATCAACAAAATTAATTGCATCTATGTATATGAGTCATTTTGTACATCAGAAGTTTTGTTTACACAAAATTATTTGATAATAAATAATAAATAAATAGTAATATTTAGTAAAATGTATGTGTATATATGTAAAATATTTTTTAATCAACGAGAGTTTTGTGTGTGTGTGTATAATGTATTGTTTAATGACAATTTGGTATCTGATTAATAATTCAATTGATTTAATAATAATAATAATAATAATAAATAATTTTATATATATTATGCTGTGACAAGCTATGATTTCTCTTATAAGTTTCACTGTTTTAATTAGCTTATTTTCTTCACTAGTTCATTATGAATGTCCCGTGGTGTGACAATTGAGTTTTTAAAAGTACAAATAGTCTCTCAAATAATATGAGGTCAATAAAAATGATAATTATTCATAATTAAAAATAATAAAAAAAAAATATATATATATATAAAAAATATAAAAATGAAAAATAAGTTTTGTTTTTGGGGTAAGAGTAGGGTTAGTCTGTAGTTATTATAAATAGCTCTAAAAAATATTACACCAATAGAAGTCTATAGTATGTCTTGATTTATCTAGAGGTGTGTGTGTGTGTGTGTGTGTGTGTGCGTGTGCATGTATGTATCATGCGTGCTTACCACAGTGAGGCGCTGTGTGTTTCTGTAGAACTCCTCCTTTCCACACACTCCTTCAAACTCTGTCCTCTCTCCTCTTTCTCGCGTCTCCCTTTTTCCTCTATCTGATGAGGATCTCTCATCTATTCCACTCCGTGATCAGCCGGTCTAATCAAATCACAGTGGACACGCTACTTTCCCTTCTTCCTCCTCTCTTTCTCCGCTCTCCATACGCTCTCGCTTTCACTCCATCCAGCTACTTCTTCCTTTCTCCCTCTCTTGTTCTGAATCTGGGTCATTCACTAGCATGACGGACAGTCTCCCATTATCACCCTCTCCACTTCTTCCCTAAAGCAAGAGAATGAAATAAGAGAGGGAAAGCAGGTGAGAGAGGGGTAAGGGATGAGAGAAAGTCACAGAGTACCCTGTTTGTCTGAACGCCCGCTCTGATTGGCTGCTCCACCCACTGGTGTCACATTCTGCCCTCTTCACATGTTCACGCATCGGCAGCGTCCTCACATGAGTGTAACACTCTAATGCACGCTCACACACACACACACAGACTCATGAGTGCTGCTGGACACCGCTGGAATAATGGCATCTTTACATTGGATTCCTTCAGCCTGTCCTCTTCCAAAGCTAACGGACTAACCAGCGTCCTTGTCGGTTCAAATGAGTAAGTGACAGCGCAGTCTTCTTCAAAGATGCCTGTTTCTTACGTGCTCTTCTGTATGTGTGTGTGCTTAGAGATTCATTCTTTTATGTCAAACTGACAAGCGTGTGGTCAAGATGTGCTTTTGCATATAAGCTTGTATATGTAGTTATGCTTTTTTTTTAACATCATCTTATCTTTCCGTCAGTCGTTCATCTGATAGTGTCACTCATCCTCAATCCTTTTATTGTTTTGGCTAGCGATCATGTGCTCACTCTCATATATATATATATATATATATATATATATATATATACATACAGTACAGGTCAAAAGTTTGGAAACATTACTATTTGTAATGTTTTTGAAAGAAGTCTCTTCTGCTCATCAAGCCTGCATTTATTTGATCAAAAATACAGAAGAAAAACAGTAATCTTGCAAAATGTTATTACAATATAACATAATGGTTTCTGTTTTAATATACTTTAAAATATAATTTATTTCTGTGATTCAAAGCTGAATTTCCATCAGCCATTACTCCAGTCTAAAGTGTCACATGATCCTTCAGAAATCATTCTAATATGCTGATTTATTATCAGTGCTGGAACCTGTTGAGCTGCTTAATATTTTTTTGGAACCTGTGATATTTTTTTCAGGATTCTTTGATGAATAAAAGTTAAAAAGAAGGGCATTTATTTAAAACAGAAATCTTTTCTACCAATATACACTACTGTTCAAAAGGTTGGGGTCAGTAAATTTTTATTCTTTCTTTTATTGAAAGAAATTAAAACTTTTATTCAGCAAAGATGTGTTAAATTGATAAGAAGTGATAGCAAAGATTTATATTGTTAGAAAAGATTTCTATTTTGAATAAATGCTGTTCTTTTTAATCTTTTATTCATCAAAGAATCCTGAAAAAAGTATCGCAGTTTCCAAAAAAAAAATATTTGGCAGCACAACTGTTTCCAACATTGATAATTCTAATAATAAATCAGCATATTAGAATGATTTCTGAAGGATCATGTGACACTTTAGACTGGAGTAATGGCTGATGGAAATTCAGCTTTGAATCACAGAAATAAATTATATTTTAAAGTATATTAAAACAGAAACCATTATGTTATATTGTAATAACATTTTGCAAGATTACTGTTTTTCTTCTGTATTTTTGATCAAATAAATGCAGGCTTGATGAGCAGAAGAGACTTCTTTCAAAAACATTACAAATAGTAATGTTTCCAAACTTTTGACCTGTACTGTATATACTCTCATATCTCATACATACATGTATGTGTATATATATATTATCATTTTATATATATATATATATATATATATA
Source organism: Tor tambroides (assembly GCA_021397915.2). NCBI lineage: Eukaryota > Metazoa > Chordata > Actinopteri > Cypriniformes > Cyprinidae > Tor > Tor tambroides. The sequence goes on along the minus strand of JAFVLL020009803.1, from coordinate 10,653 downwards.
TATATATATATATATATAAAATGATAATAATTAAAATTATATATTATATATATATATATATATATATATATATATATAATCATTTTTACACAATTATACAAATAAGTAATATTATTGAACATATAATAGTAACATTATAGAGTTTGAATTAGTTATGTTTTATTTAGGGTTAGTTGCTTGAAATAATGCATAATTTACTGTTATTACTGTAGTAAGTACACATAAAATGCATAACAAGAACAATAAAGTATTACTATTGTTTTATTTCACAGTAAAAAAAATTTTACTGTAAAAATATAATTATATATATATATATATATATATATATAATGACTATTAATTCTATATTTTTTATAATTTTTTATAACACATACACACACACACATATATAAACATACATACTGTACATACATACTATTTATATAATGGTTTAATAATATTATATTTTATGTAGTATGTTTATTATTATTATTATTATTATTATTACTATTTAACTAGTTATAAGAACTACCTGAACTAAGAAACCAAAGCTGTTGCTAAGAAACCAAAGTAACTTTTAAATTAACTCCGTATCTTGGGAAATGTGCAAGGCATGTTATATTTAAGACATAATTGCTAATTATTTTGTTGCTGTATAATGTTTTGGTGGTGTTGGTATGAATGTGTCTGGCTGCTGATTTGACACTATGAACAAGCTCTAGTTTGTGTGCTTTTGGTCCGTTGGTAATTCAGCTCAACTATTTTGAGCTTTATGTGTGTCAAGTGCAGCTCTGTGAGGAATTTCTACTGTTATTGCCACCATTATTTATTTTCAAAGCCGGGGCGTGAAAAAATTATGATTTCTTGACACATTGTTCTGTGGCTCTAGTCTGTAGGCGTCAGATCAGAGAGGTTGCGTCTTGTGTTCGCCAGATGGCCTTATATTTCAGCTAACACATGGACACATCCAATGCATATGTGGCTTTATACACAAACACTCTCACACACTCACACTTATATATCAAGCTGACATTTCCAAGCTCTCTATATGAAAACTCCAAAGTGATCCTCCATACCCTTCACAACTGAAAAAAATCCAGAATTACATAGTTTGAACATTGGAAAATACAATTTTTTTTTCCCAAAAGGCTAAGCATATCTGTAAATAGATTCAGGCTATACATCCACTGCCAGTTTGACGTACCTCCAGTCTTTGTCATCGTGCTGTCTGAATATGTATGCAAGTGTGTGTGCTTGTGAATCTGTGTTTTGATGTATGACTGATCCATTACATGACAGATTTCCATGTGTGACATTCTTTATCTGTGCTGAATTTGTTATTCTCAGCATTCGGAGAGACTTTGCGCTTGTTTGCGTCTATGTGTGTGTGTGCAACTCACCATAAATGTTTAATGTTAATACAACTAAAATCTTGGAAAAACATTTTCAAAAGGATGAGACATTACAGAATACATTCGGCCTGTTGGTATCAGCCAAGATGCATACCACAATGCACTGCTGCCGCGCAGATACGCTCACGAAATGTGTCATTTAAAGTTTGCTGATTTAATTCGTAATTGTTGTATGTGATGATAATAGCGTCTGGCAGCTGTAGATAATTACATGCTGTTTTTATGCTGCAATTTTTCCGAAATGCAATTCTCATTTGCTCTGGCATGAAATGTAAAGCTACTGGCTGTCTGCTGCAAAACCTTTTACCCTTAATAGTCTCATGGCTGTTTATCTGTGTTGTGTAAGACAGTCTCGGGCTAGAACATAAACATATGTGCTTACTGATATGCGTACAGTGTGTACTCACACATATACCATTATATATTTATATACAGTATCAATGTATGTAGACATGATTAGACATTGCACCAACACACTCTCAACTTAGACAGACTGCTGGCCAGTCAACTGTAACTTTGCAATGTTTCGGAATATTTCACTGTTATTGAACTGCTAGTCACTGCCACTGCCGTGTTTTCTAACTGATCGTTCCTCGTGCTGCTTTCTGGTAAGATTTTGCAAACGCTCCACTGTTGTCCACAGAAAAGCCTAAGTCTTGCCATGTGTAGCCCTTAAATTATTCAGTACTGTTTTGGATCTAGACGTCTGGGCTGACTGGGAGTCTTCGTGGTCTCACAGTGTTGTCTGGTGAGGTGTGAGTGTGTGTATCTCTGAGTTTGTTATCATTCCCCGAGAGCTTGTCAAGGAAAGAAAGCAGCCTTGAAAATGCATTAGATGTTAGATACGCTGTATCTCCTTCTTTCTATGTCCCCGTCTCTTTCTCTCATACGCAAACATTCTTTTGTTTGTTCTGGCTCTTTTAGAAAATAAACTGTATTTTTTTTTAAATAACATGAACATAGACAAAAAAAACAACAACTTTCCATTACAGTTTCATTTACAGTGATGGCTATTTTTATATTGTTTTGTTTTGTTTTGTTTTGTTTTTTTAATAAAAAGGCTGACTTATTGGTTCTGCTAATGTCATTTTATTGCCAGCTTCATTTGAATGACTACCAAAAAAAGGAAAGGAAAAAAATTCATAAGTGACGATTTTCTTCACACATCACATGTATCATATTCCTTCTAAAGCATGATCTTCACATTTTTTGTGAGAACTAGTAAATTAACTAAGATAACACTTAATGGCAAACTTGTTGATAGTGGTAGATATTAATCAAAAACTGAGGCAAAGTTATCATTTAATAGATTCTGCAAATAATTTTCACTATAAAAATAAATGATGCAAGTTTTTGTTTAGATGTAGTTTTAATTATTTAATTATTTTTTAAAAAAATAATTTTAATATAGATTTTCATATTTTAAAATCCCAAGTCTGGTTCTGGGACAAGGGTAAAACAATAAAAGGCATTTGAAAAGAGGGGGAAAAATGAATGAAGCCAAATTTTCAATTTATTTTTTGTTATTTTCCCTTTTATTTTTATGGGCCAGTATATAGAGCAGACAGATAACAAAGTGGTGGAGAGAGGGGGGACTCAAACTCAGGTCACCTGAAGCGTAGCCACACTATATTCTGGAGACACTATCTGTTAGTTTTAGTGCCTAGAAGAAATTCTCAGTTTAACTTTAAACCCGGGTTTGCCAGGTTTCCAGGAGATATACAATATACCCACACTCACTCTCTCAAAGTTCAGTGCTGTGTGTTTGTGAGTGGTAATTAAATGGCAGTTAGTTAGGACTCACACTGTTTCAACCCTGTACTAATTAAAGAATCATCTGCTAATTCTGCTGAAAGATGGCAGACCTCAGTGCTCAAAGAGCACACTGGCAGGATGCACATAAATTACAGAAATTAACTCTTGCTACCTCCAGGGTGTTCCACTTGATGTATATCACTTAATGAATATTCAAACAGAAAACTATTTTTCGCTGAAAATCATGAGATTCAGTGTCTAACGACCCTTAGAAACGCTCTGTGTGAGTGTTAGTTCCCTAAAGTAACATTCTCTTGTGGAACTGAGGAAAAAACAAAGCTGGTTTGCCTTCACAACACACATACAAACACAGAAGACATTCTTCAAGTACAACGTTTGAAAATCATTGCTCTTGTTGCATTGAATCCAATTAAAAATAAACACTTACCATACTCATTAGCTTCTCAAAGCACAACTTTTGGAAAAGAGCTGATCTGCCTCTCTTTTTTTTTTTTGTCTCTTATACACAGACAGAAACAAACTTTCTCTCTTACTCACACAAACACAGTATTATTAGACTGTAATAAACAGTAGTACTTCAACAGCTGGACTAAACATAGGAATTCTTTTTGTGTGTATTTTTCTCTGTTTTTAAAGAGTGGGTGTTTCATTTTCTTTATACATTTTAATTATATTATTGTAGCTATATTTTGTATGTTGTATGTGTTTTTAATGTTTTTAAAGAAGTCTCTTATGATCACCAAGGCTGCATTTATTTAGAAATTAGAAAAGCTAATTTTTGAGCAGCTGCTACTCCATCACTGTATTTTGAAATAAATATTAATAAACATTTATTTTAAAAAAAATATTAAAATATATTTTTATTGTTATTAATAATAATGTCCCAATGGTTTGTGTATTATTATTATTATTATTATTATTATTATTATTATTATTATTATTATTATTATATTAGCATTGATGTAAACTCACATTTAAACTTGAGCAGATGTTAAACTATGTAACAGGACTAAGCTGTCTGAAAAGTTCCTGAATCCTGACTAATTACCTGACGGGCAATTAAAACGTGGTTCCTTGATGCAGAGGTCCTGACATCGGCCAATTAAAACACAGCACTGGGGAGCTGGGGGTCTAAACCTCAGGACAGGAGCTGTCTGTGCACTCATGCTTAAAAGAGCTGTTCTTGGCCCAAAAATGTAATTTAGCCACCTAAGGTTCCCTTAATACATGCCATGCTCATTTTTATGGCAGTCCAAGAGTAGATTAAACAAAAAAATCATTAACCAATTTACTGAAACCTCTTTGGCGGCAAAGAGGGTTTGCTAACAACCTGAGTTTTATTCAGAGTTTTTCTAATTACAAACCTTTCATTAATAATTCACATTTGTGAGCAGTCATGTGTGGGCAAAAAAGAAGAATATCTGTGGTTTTCAAGGTCATGATGCTGAAGAGTTACAGGAAGTATAAGTCATTCATTGCTGTATGCATGTTTTGGCCATTTAGCTGAAGAAGTTCTCAGACTTTATCACATTTTTATTTATTTTTGGGTTTAGTGTATGCTTGTATAAGTGTGTTTGCTTACCACCATGCTGAGCAGAATAAAGTGAGTTCGGTGGGTGATGGAAAGAGAAATGATTGCTTTAAGCAGAGGAGGAAAAAATCTGCCACTGTTGGTGACATCCAAGTGCTGCTGCAGCCTCCTACGCTCTAGACGTTCATCAATAAAGATGCCCTGTGTTCAGACCTAACAGAAGGTTTGCGTCTTTAAAAGAAGATCAAAAAAAGATTGTTTTGGTGATGGAACAGTTAGTAAGCAGACAGGTAAATCAGGGCAACAGTCTGTCTGAAGCTCGTTAATTATGGACGTCAGTTCCTCAGTGGAGCTGCAGCCTGAAGAAAAGTGAAATTGAGAGAAACAGTCGTTCTTTGATCAGATTTGTTATGTTGTGCTGGAAGATCAGAGTGTATGGGCCTGTACTTGTCTTGTGTTAATAGCAGCTCAGTGCTGTAGGTATCAAGGGAATTGTCTGATTCTTGGAAATATTTCCCTAAAGGGAATAAAACTCTTAAAAGTGTGTTTAGAGTTTCATAAAAGCTGACAGCCCATTGTGAAGATTTGCATAGGATCATGATCACAATGCCTAGATATCCACTTTAGAGGGCTATCTTTTCACCCAAAAATGAACATTCTGTCATTATTTACTCACCTTTATGTTGTTTTCAAATCTGAATTTCTTTCTTCTGTTGAACATAAAAGAAGATATTTTGAGAAATGTCTCAGTGGTTTTTTGTCCATACAATGAAAGCCAATGGGCACCAAAAATGTTTGCTTACCAACATTCTTCAAAATATCTTCTTTTTTTGCTGTGCAGAAGAAATAAGTTACTGTTATTGAGTGCCTTTACATGTTCTAAAACTGATTGATAACATGCAGTCATGTTATCATATCAAATCATATTTTCCTTTATTGGTGAAACAGCTTAAAGGGATAGTTCACCCAAAAATGAAAATTCTGTCATTAATTCACTCTCTTGTCGTTCCTCTTCAGGAACACAAGTTAAGATATTTTTGATGATATCTGAGAGCTTTTTGACCTTCCCATAGACAGCAAGAGTCCTACTACGATCAAGGCACAGAAAGGTAGTAAGGACATCGTTAAAATAGTCCATGTGACATCAGTGGTTCAACTGAAATGTCGAAATTGTTGAATAAAGTCGTTATTTTTGTCACATAGCACATGGATTATTTTAATGATGTTCTTACTACCTTTCTGAACCTTGATTGTGGTAGGACACTTGCTGTCTATGGAGGGTCAGAAAGCTGTCGGATTTCATCAATAATATCTTAGTTTGTGTTCCAAAGATGAACAAAGGTCTTATGGGTTTGGAACGACTTGAGGGTGAAAAATTAATTAATGACAGAATTTTCATTTTTGGGTGAACTATCCCTTTAAGCATAAACCAGTCAACATAGCAAGATCTTTGCCCAATACCCCGATTTCATGCAGCATGTAAACACCTCTTGCAATCTGTCAGTTTATTGAAGTGTGCATGTGTGATATGTGACAAGAAAGTGCCTTTAAAGCAGATCCAGCCGCAGCAATTGTATTGCGGTATCGCAGACTCTGAATTTTTCTTGACACAAAATATTGTTAAAAATGTTATCTTCCACAGCAATTGGACAAGTAGTAGTTGTAAAAATTTTGATGCTTTATTTAACATAAACTCTCATAAAAGGTACAAAAGCTATCATTGGGGGAGTACCTTTTCTAAAGCTGCACTTTTGTACCTTTTATGTACTAATATTTACACTTTAGGTGCCAGTATGGACCCTCTAGGTACAATACATGAATGCTTACGTTCCAACACCAGGAAGATTAATAAAGTCATTTTTGATAAAGTCGTAATCGTGATTTACTTGAATTGCAGGGTTATTTTTTGGAATGTAAATGGGTAAAGCAAGTTTTGGTAGTTATCAGTTTGTCATATTGGTGTGCATACAAAAGTTGTGTCATTGTTTTTGTACTTTATTTACCTCTGTTCTGAATAGTTCACATTTATTTTGGTGCTTTTGCTTTTTGAACTTTTTAAATTGATGGTGGGATAAAGCTGGACAGAAGAGATAGGAAAAGTGATGAGCAATGAGGAACAAGAAGAGCCAGGTTGGATGCAAATTGTTCTCTTCTTAATCATCTTTAACTTGATATTCCCTGCTCTTTTCCCTCTATTGCTAATTTTTAGTGGAATGAGAAGTGTCTTGCCAGGGGGAGTAATATAGTTGTTTGGATGTTTGCCCTTTTTCTGTCTTTTTTGTTAAGATTATTTACACATATTGGGGTCAAATGATTCTATTTTGTATTCATTTATAATTTAATACTGCATGTTTTATTACAGCATATTGACTAAAGTAAAAAGTTAAAATGTCTTTAGTATTTTTTTTTTTTTTTTTGCTTTAATGGCAGCACTCGAGATGAACGAACTCCACACGTTTGTGTTAAACCTATTGATCATGTTCTCCAGCATGATTTGAGATGATCTACTGAGCATCTTGAGCTTCAGTAAAACAAGAACATCTGACCGTCTGTACAAATAGACACAAGATCAGTCACTACTAATTTACTTTGTGACCTAGAAATACTGCAGAATCTGAAACATTTCCTATTTATTTTGCTTCATAAATAAAATGTTGTTTATTTCCAAATTTAAATTACGTCCAGATTTAAGGGATTTCGTGAAGTGATTTCGCTTTGATCCCAAAAGGAAATTTTCTCTATTGAGAGCCATTCCATTCCATTGTTTTGTTTTGTTTTGTTGCCCACACAATTGATTATTTTAGTGCTCTTAAATGTGTCAAATTAAAGGTAAAAAAAAGTTTAGATTACATTTTGAATTCTAGATTTTGAAAGTGGTCTCAGACTTCTGAAACTCACAGTTGAGAGTAAACACATTAGTCTTGTCCACTATAGAGGGGTTGAAGAAGAGACGCAAAGTGCCTGTGAGGTTTTTTTTTGTATCTTTGGAAAGAAATGAGACCATTTCCCCTCCCACCAATCGGAGCGTTTAGAGAAAAGACAGAAGCAAAGTAGCACTGATGCTGGAGGGAGGATATGAAAAGGAAATAGAAAGTAAAAAGGACCAGATGGAAGCAACATAATAAACCAGAGCAGATTAAATGCAATCTAGAGGGAAGGAAAGACAAAATATAGAAAGAGGAAATGGAGGAAAAGAGCAATGGAAAATCGGAGGAGACGGGAAAGAAATAAGGTCTATATGTAAGATATAGACCTTATATAAAAGATTTGTAAGGAAGGAATGGGGCTTTATTAAAAGATCATTAGAGCCTAGAACAGTACAGGTAATTAGCAGTGGGGTTTGTGCTAGATTTCAGGAGGAATAAACAGAAGGAGAAGAGGAGGCATTTGGCTGTGTGTTGGATTTGGGGGAGCAAGAGAGACAGAGATGGAGAGAGCGAAAGAGAGAAAGGTTGCGTTTGGCACTTTAGGGGCCATGTGATGATAAATGCTCCAGTGGCACAAACCAGAATGCATCTTGTTCAACATGAGCTATGTGATATTTTTAGCCAATCACTGCGTGTGGAAGGTTGAGGCTAACAAGACATCAAGTGCTTTATCAAATCCCTCACACCTCTCTCTGTAACACCCCATTCCTCCAGCTCGGGCCGCCCATAAGTCATTCTCCTCTCTTCTGCTTCCCGTTCTCTTACTTTTCTTCTCTGACCACCTCTTGTCCCAGTTTTGCATGCTCTTTCGATTATTCTTGCCTTCTTTGTTCTCTCTCTCTTTACCACACACTTTCCTCTCATGGATTCAGAGCTGACATTTTGACTTGCACTGAAAACATTTAGTTTTTATTGCTGTTGGTTGAAGAATCTCGAGCACAGATCATGATCTGTTTTGAAATAAGGTTTAGATTTTGGTTGGGAATATAGTATAAAAGTGTGTCCACTGCTCTACTCACAACAGGGGCAGTTAAATTCCCTTCAAACACACACACACACACACACACACACACACACACACACACATACATACATACATACATACATACATGCATGCATGCACAAACAGGCCATTTGACATTTCCTAGCTTTCTGAAGGGCAGTCCTGTCCCCTCCACTGTGAACATGCTGAAAGGGATGTCACGGAAAGAGAGATGAATTTCAAATGAAGATCATGAACGTTCTTCTTGACATAGACGCTTACTTTATATAACACAATGAACTTACAGCATATCTGATCAAGTGTTTGGACTTTGTGTATGTGGAGTTGCAACATATAAAACTTTACATTCAGTTTTATGTTTCTTCTTTTACCCATTTAAACATTTAAAAGTAATCATATTTGCATGTTAACAATTATATACATCTTGTATTATTTTAATAACTATTATTATTATTATTATTATTATTATTATCATTATTAATATTAATTACAAATATATTACAGTACATTGCAGCCACTTTAACAAACAAAAAAATCTCCATTGAGAGCCTTCTAGATTTTACATCCGCTTTAACAAAATGCTTAGTAAGAAAAATAAAATTACAATCAAATATTGATGTTTACATACAAAAACATACATACAATGCAAAATGACTAATATTTCACAAGGTTAATAGGAAAATCATCTCAGTTTTGTAAATTCATAAACAACAGCAGAAGTGAATGACCAATGTAAAAGATTTTTAAGGTGATATTTGCAAGTTCACTGTTCTCTGATGTTTGTTAACGGTAAATAAATGACATGACATAGAATATTTAATCTTTGTAATAAGTGTTTTAATTTGTTTCTTTTTATTTTTAAAATATTTCTTTACCGTATAGGATTGCAGGATTTGTTTTGAAAAAGTTTATTGCGATAATTGTCATTTTCATTGATTATTTTATTTTGTTTATGATTTGCATTTAATGTTGTTTTTTGCTATTTGCCCATGATCCATTTTTGAGTATGACCAGTTGAGAACTACTGATGTAGTGAAGGTAATAATTAATGTCTGTTGATGGCAGTGTTTCACTGTTGCAGTGCATGCTGGTTAACTCCTCATGCCGCTGTAGTTGCCATCACCTATGGGTAGTCAAGTATTAGGGTAGATGGATGTTTCCTGTATTTTATTTAAAAGGCTGGGATTACAATTTCTTCCAGGTGCCAGAGCAGGTGTTGTCATTAAATGCAGCTGTACCTGTAATGTTGATACCTGTAGTTTGTATAACAGTTGGTGGAGCATTAGGCATGTTGCAATGTGGGTTGTGGGTGTTGTGGGTGAGGGGCAAGACACGTCATCTCACCAAACCACTGCCAGATGGCTCCTCTTCCTCTTCTTCCTCGCCTGTAACCACAGAAACCTACCCACCAGCCCATCTGTGAGGCTGCCCCACCCGTTCCTCCTTCCGTGCACCACTCCCTATGGGCGAACACAAGGGACTGACAGAGACACAGAGAGCCAGAGGGACTGAGAATAAGAATGAGACTTAGATTGGCCTTCTGGGGATTCAGGCTCTGTTAAAGCCTTCCATGTAAATTGACAGACACTTCATTGATCCCAGAAGGGAAATTTTTTATGCATGCTGGTTAACTTTGGCAGCAAAAAAAAGCATTTTATTTTATTTTATTTTATTATTATTTTTTTTCATTTAATTTAACTTTACCAGTGGCCAATAAACAATTACAATTTTTTGTCTTTGACTGAGCGTCCATAAGCAAAGGTGGCTTGTAAGGCACTTTTGCACCTGAGGAACCTTTTCCTTGAACTATTGGTAGAAGTTCCCGCTTTTTGGTGTGTTCGCACCACAGGAACTAGGAACGTAATAGGTGCTTTTGCAGCACGTACTGTACAGGGTGGGCCATTTATATGGATACACCGTAATAACATGGGAATGGTTGGTGATATTAAAGTCCTGTTTGTGGCACATTAGTATATGTGAGGGGGCAAACTCCTCAAGATGGGTGGTGACCATGGTGGCCATTTA
>JAFVLL020009801.1:0-21714 GCA_021397915.2 Tor tambroides | reverse complement strand
TCAAGCCAGGATCACCACCACGGGGAGCTAAACAAGGCCATCAGTTCCCTAAGCTACGCCTTCACAGCCCGGCTGACACTAAGCGACGAGCACAGTGTCATAACTATATAATCTGTAATCTAGCTGTCGTAATGATGAATTTGTTTCTCACAAATGTGCAGCTGTTTTTATCAGCTGTTTGGACTCTCATTGTGATGGCACCCATTCACCACAGAAGATCCAATGGTGAGGAAGTGATGTACGGTGTTAGAGAAAGTTACTTTTAAATGTAATGCATTACAATATTGCATTACTCCCTAAAAAAGTTACTAATTACATTAGTTACTTTTTATGGAAATGCATTAATTTTGAGTTACTTTTTAAATCTGGGCAGGGCTTGCTTGTTTGTTTTAAATATATAAAAGTTGTTCTTTTACAAATGTAAAAGCCCTTTCATACCAAAAGTGAAATGAATATGCCTCAGGCTGAAGGAAATTTAAATTCATGTCTGTACGGTAGAGGGTGCAGCTCAAACAAATTGTATGAAGAATATGATGCAGGAGAAGAAAGTCCAACACTATTCAGCAATAACAAAAATGAAACACAAATGTGTCATTTTTGCTTATTAGTATGGTTGAATTGTATAATTGAAGGTCAGTAGCAAATACATTGGTTAATAAAATGGGATTAAACACATAAATTATATTTGTCTTATTTAACATATTTAATTATTGCAGGTTTTTGTGCAGGTGAGACGAGTAAACGCTTGTTGACATTTAGTCTAGAACTACATTATCATGTTCACACAGTGCACACAACGCCTCTGCACTTACTCCCAATTTCTCTCAACATGGCAACACGACAGCTGTCAGTCAATACATGGGAAAACAAAGAACTGGCATTACTTATTTGAAAAAAGTAACTCAGATTTTTCCTTCTAAATTAAAAAGTAATGTGTTACTTCACTAGTTACTTGAAAAAAGTAATCCGATTACATAACTTACTTGTAAGGCGTTACCCCCAACACTGGTGATGTAATGTTAAATTTCTCCAAATATTTTCTGATGAAGAAACAAACTTATCTACATTTTGGATGGCCTGTGAGAAAGTACATTTTCAGCAAAATTTCCATTCCTTTAATTTTAAATAAGTAAAAACTGTCATTGGATACGTTCACACTGACAATGTTTTTGGGATTGCCAACCGCATTTTCTTTACAGGTGTGAGTCTCGAAATGTCTCGTTCACACAGCAGCTTACAGTTTAGAATGCGGTCTGTATGAACGTGCAACGGGAGTCAAGCCCATATTCCTTACCTGTAACCATAGCGACAGTGACCAAAGTAAAATCAAAGATGACGATGTCCATAAAACTTAAAGTCTTATGACTTTCTGACAGGACAAGAGTCCAATCGAGCGGCGAGTTCATTAGTTAAATCTTCATTAACAGACGGCAGCTTTTAAATTTGGGTGGAGAGCGAAGCATTTGAATCGCGCAGACGCGCACAGAACACAAAACTGACGGGAGCGGCTCCGGGGGAAAATTGACGGGATCTAAAAATTTCAGATGACACGCAGCTCATTTCTCCGTCACTGTAAGTTACCGAAAACACATGAAAACACGAAACACACGGTAGACGCACGTTTGTGCGGCAGAGCGGCTCTCTCTCGCACTGTATGACGTGACAGACAACTAGTTGTCCAGTCCTGTTTCGTTCACACAGCGCGTGTTCCAAGAATGCGGTTGTGAGTCCTTAAAATTTACGGGTGTGAGTTCGGTTACAGAATGCGGATGTCACACCCGTAAATAACCGAACTGTGTGTGAACGTAACTGTATTAAGGACTCAAATACGGGATTGACAACCATATTCTGCTGCTGTGTGAACGTGGCCATATATTATCCTTAAATTTTAATCATTATTACTGCCATAATACGGACATTGTCACATTAATCACTGACTGATAACAGAATACTTCCTAATTGTAATATTGAAACAAGCATTTTTGTAAAGAATGTAAAGATGCTTTACAATATGTATTGTGAAAAGTGATATACAAATAAACATGAATTGAATTTGATAAAATATTAAATACGTTTCTGTGTATAAATACAGAAAATATACTGTGCTCATAATAAGAAATGTGCTAGAGCACTGTGTTGAAAAGTGCACCACATCTGAAAATTCTGTGGAAGCAAGAATGTGTTACCAGTTTGGTGGATGTTTCTGGCACATTAACATGAGCAATTGCCTTGTGTATACGTTAAAGTGTGTATCCAAGTTGAAAAATACTGCAGTGTTCATTTACTCATATTTGCTGTCATATGTTTTTTGTTTGTCTATTACACAGCCTTGCTAATTGTAAAAGACTTGCTGGCATTTCAGTTCACAAACTGAAAGATTGCGTATAATAATTTGAAACAGAATGACAAGACAAAACAAAAGTAATTATAAAATGCAAATTGCATGTCCATGTGCCAGGAAGTAACCCAGTACCTGTTTAGCAGGCACAGCTCTAGTCAGCCATGCTAGTGAACAATGTTAACAATAAAGAACATTTTTAAAACTAATTCAAAATGGACGTAGTGTGCCAAATATTTTTGTATCGCAAAGTTATTTTTAAATAATTATTTAGAATTTATTGCATTTGATTGGAAAGTGACTGAGAAAATAACTAATTTTTGGACTCCCAGATTTCATGTGACTTCCTGGGTCTGCCAGGACATATTACCATATCTAAATTTAACGACTATATTTGTGGCTCTGTTCACATTGTTACAGGTTAAAAATTACATTCTCAGGGTTCAGATTAGCCATGTCTAGCTGTTTCTAGCAGGTCAAGCTATTCAAACTATTCACACTGACATTGATTAAATCTCTGGAGGTCACTATAACGTTGGTTACTAGGTGCTTCTAGTCGACTACTGTATCCAACTGTAGGTGGAGCTTAGCTGTTAACACTCACATTAGTAGTCACTGCAATGTGTCATTGCATATTTACATAAATTGGATCTCTGCACATCTTTGGCTCCTTCAAAGTCTGTATATAAAAGTAGGAATATACTGAAGCATGTGTGAGTCAAATTGTGTAATATGCAGTCTACCTTCAACTGGTTGATTTTAAATCCAACAGACTCACTGTAAAAAAATAAAAAAAATAAAAAAAAATAAACAAATAATAATAATAAAAAAGCATGCCTCTACCTGTTTTTTTGTTTGTTTGTTTGTTTTTTTTTTACAATGAACCAGTTGGGTTTATGCTGTTTTACAAAATCAACCAGATGAAGGCAACTTAGTAGACTGCAAAAAATAAATAAATAAATAAATAAAACAGTGAAAAGCTTAGTAGACTCTAAATACAGTAAGTAAAATACTGGCAGAAAAATACCAAAAAACTTTTTATGCTTTTTCACCAAAAAAAAATAAAAAATAAAATAAAAAAGCTATGCTATGACCTCAAAACACTTGTGTTATAGTGTCATAGTGCATGATTTGTAAACTAATGCATTTTAACATGTGCATCACAGAATTAGACCCATATGTATGGCTTTTCTGACAAAGTAAACTTGCTCAGTAGCTCACCTGGTACAGCATTGCCCTTACAACAGCTATGTTTCCATGTAAAGTTACTTAGTCAAAGAAAACAAAATCCTTCATGATAAACTTGGCACTAAATATCACTAAGAAAAGTAGGAGAAGCCACTGAACATAATAATTTTCATATATAAATTACTTGCGCCTCAGGGCTAGCAGATGAAACAATAAATGGGTAACGCTTTAGATGACAACCCGCAAAGAACTACGTAAGTATACTGAATTTACAGTGTATGTTTCTGTAAAGAACGTATACATGTAGGTATAAGGGAACAATGTGTTACGTTTGGGTAATAAGGGTGTAACAACCAGATATGCAACCTGCAAAGAACTGCGTAAGTAAACTTAAATTGCAGCGTAACATTTTTTGTAATTATAGTGTACCTCCGTGTAGGTATAGGGGAATAATTTGGCAATGTTTGGGGAATAAAGGGAAACAACCTTTACAATTACAAATCATTTTTACTGTAAGTATTTTGAAACTAAGGGGTACCTATTCTAATATTACGTGGTATGGCCTAAACAATAATCTTATGTTTGGGAGTGATTTAGAAAGACGATTATTTTATAATTTTATACTGGTATTTTATTATAGGTCTAGGTATTTTAACTATTCCTATTATTAAAGGAAACATGATGGAGATTACTTGAACAATGTAATTGGACATCTAGTGAAATGAGTTAATGAGTTTCAGCTGCGATTTATAATTCACATCAGCTTACCTTATGAAAGCTTATTCGTCGATCTCAGCAACTTCACACCAGCAACTTCCCAACACCACTATCACCAAATAACTTTGCATGATATACCATCAAGGTTCAATGCAGCTTAAAACAAGCTTACCTTGAACTTGCCTGCCAGCAGTCCAGATATTTCACCTATAGAGAACATTTGGCACATCATTAAACGAAAAATATGTCAAAGACGACCACGAACTCTTCAGCAGCTGGAAACCTATATCAGGCAAGAATGGGAACAAATTCCCTTTTTCATATTTTTCGTTTAATGATGTGCCAAATGTTCTCTATAGGTGAAAGATCTGGACTGCTGGCAGGCAAGTTCAGCACCCGGAATCTTGTACTACAAAGCCATGCTGTTGTAATAGCTGCAGTATGTGGTTTTGCATTGTCCTGCTGAAGTACACGTTGTCTGTAGGGGAACATATGTCACTCTAAAACCTTTATATACCTTTCAGCATTCATAGTGCCTTCCAAAACATGCAATCTGCCCATACCGTATGCATTTATGTACCCCCATACCATCAGAGATGCTGGCTTTTGAACTGAATGCTGATGACACGCCAGAAGGTCTCCTTCCTCTTTAGCCCGGAGGACACAGCATCCGTGATTTCCAACAAGAATGTCAAATTTGGACTCGTCTGACCATAGAACACCTTTCCACTTTGAAACAGTCCATTTTAAATGAACCTTGGCCCACAGGACACAACGGCACTTCTGGACCATGTTCACATATGGCTTCCTTTTGCATGATAGCATTTTTAGGCTGGCATCTGCAGATGGCACGGATTGTGCTTCTACTCAACAGTGGTTTCTGGAAGTATTCCTAAGCCCATTTAGTAATGTCAATGACAGAATCATGCCGATGAGTGATGCAGTGTCGTCTGAGGGCCTGAAGACCACGGGCATCCAACAAAAGTCTTCAGCCTTGTCCCTTACGCACAGAGATTTCTCCAGTATCTCAGAAAATTTTGATGATGTTATGCACTGGAGATGATGAGATTTGCAAAGCCTTTGCAAATTTGACGTTGAGGAACGTTGTTTTTAAAGTATTCCACAATCTTTTTATGCACTCTTTCACAGTTTGGAGAGCCTCACCATCTTTACTGAGACTCTCCTCAACATTATCCTTTTACAAGACCTGACACAATAACTAATCATTGTTACATGCCTTCCAAACACTTTGTAAATGTCTTGCTTTTTCAACCCTTTGTATGCCCCCGTGCCAACTTTTTCGAGACCTGTAGCAGGCATCAAATTTGAAATGAGCTCATTTAGTGGATCAAAGTGTAAAATTTCTCCGTTTAAACATTTGTTATGTTATCTATGTTCTATTGTGAATAAAATATTGGCTCACGTGATTTGATAGTCTTTTAGTTTTTATTTTATTCAAATTTAAAAAACGTCCCAACCTTTCCAGAATTTGGGTTGTATTTACAAGTGAAACTCAGAAATCTGGATGATACACGAGCTGCCGAGTTGAGACATTAGAAGGGGTGTGCTGATTGCTGAACAATGATCTATAAAAGAGATGCAATCATTTAATATATCCATAATCTATATATAGAGATCAGTGTGCAAAGTAAGTCTGTAGTGAATAAAGGTAATCATTCAAATTTCACAGTTTGCTTTATGTAACTTGTTTAACTATGTTTAATCTTTTTGAATTTAGATGTAGTTATTTGGGTTTATCGTTCACAATATAATTTTCTTGTTTTATTTACATTGTTAGCAACAGCTAACAATTTCTCCATAAACCCCATTTTACAATGTTGTTAGCAGAAACAGAATGTTTTTGCAAATGCAATCTTTGTCTGGACCTGCTATTTTTGTGCTACTAAAAGCATTTTGTTCTTGCAGTTTCTTTGCAGGCGCTGTAGTAAATCAGACTCTGTGATTTGGGTGTAGCTGCAGCAGCAGGCTGACAGGAGGGAGTGCTGCTGTAAATCAGGGATGTGTGAGAGGAGCGTAATCATGGAGGGTGAGGAACGAAGGAAAGAAAAAAGTGCCTTGAGGGAGAAGTCATAGTTATGAAGGAGGTTTTATTGTTGTCTATAGCATTGCTGAAATCATTGACAGGTGGTTTAAGCAGCGCTTGCACACTCTACTGTAAGTTCAGTTCCTCTGTTTAATTTGAAAGCGGAAAGATGGTCTTGGGTACAGTTTGTGTGAATTTCAGTATGATTCACAGTTGGCATGAAAGAAAAGCAGATGTGAACTGCTTTCAAACTGCTATTGATGACATATAATTTGCATCGCTGAAATGAAACTTATATATCAAACCAACTGTGAAAACAATCAAAGGGAGAAAAAAAAAGTTATAGAACCTGAAGTGATAATGAGACATTTAGATTTCAGTTAAAGTAGGCATTAATTCTTCATTATTATTATTATTTACCTATATCTTAACATTATAAGATTTACTTTTTTTTCTTTCTTTTTTTGGACATTGTAGACTTTTTTCATCTGTGTGGCTGATGGATGCTACCATTTAAATAAGTTACGAGGGTGCATGTGCATTTCCATGCATATATTGTTGACAAATGAATTATTCAGAGACGCCTCACTATAAAACTGAGTTTTATGACAGTTCCAAATGGGATGTTGTGTGATCGGCTCAACAAGAGATGGACAGGAAGCACTCATCAATGTAATTTACTGTGTACCGCCATCTAAAAAACACCAACGCTGTTAGGACTTTCAGACAATAACTGAATTTGCTTATGCAATGCAATCCAATTAAACCCAAAGTTCTTTGAAATTTTGTTGTGCTATCATGAGAAATAAAAATTGACAGTTACATGCATTGTTGTAAAGTAATAGTTTACCATAGTTCCAAATTTATGATAATATTTATTTATATTACTTAAACACCTACAAGCTTGTGTATTATTTCACGTTAAATAAACACTCAACACATAGTGTCCATCACACCTTTAGCTGTTCTTAGGAAGGATCTATCTTTATTGCTGTTAATTCAGTGGCTCTTTAATTTAGCATCTTTTCACTGAGCCATTATTAAACACATTTCTTATATAATTTATATAATTTACTAATGTATTTTCATTTGTCATTTTTATTTATTTATTTATTTATTTATTTATTTATTTGTTTGTTTGTTTGTTTGTTTGTTTGTTTGTTTGATTGATTGATTGATTGAACAAAGTGAGACCATGTGTGAAGTTTGCATCCTGAGTGACTGATAGGGATTAATTGCCTTATTTATCATATTTTGAAGATATCAAACAATATGTATTTCCTGTTTGATCCAACATATCTTGCATTTCTGGAAACAGTATACAAGCAGAGTTGGAGCCGGGTAAAGGTGAGTAATGATAGAATTTTATTGTGGTGGGTAAGTATTCCTTAAAAAATCAGCTGCTATCAGTAAAAAAAAACAACAACAACAACAACAATAACAAAAAAAACACCGTCAGCAACCAAATTTACATATGCAATGCAACCTAATTAAACCAAATGCATTTTAATGTGCTTTGTGATTCTGCTCTGAGTAAGTGCTATCATGAGGGCAGACCCTGGCAACTTACAAAGTGTGGCTTCCAGACCAAGATAATTGCTAACATAAACAGTACAAAAAGGTACCATGGTTGGACAGAGGCACTCAGAGCTGTAAAATAAAGGTTCATTATGACTTTAAATTTATTGTTTAATAAAAGACTTCATGCTGAGACAGATTTTCCCTGTGGCTAGCAAATTACTGTGATCTTTTACTGTGTTTTTTTTTTTTTTTTTTTTTTTTTTACATGACAGGGTGTGTAAGACCTATTACATTTAAGGACTTGTATTGATTTCTTTCAGGTCATAGGCTACTATGTAGGTTAACACAATAATTCACCTAAAAAATGAAAAAAACAAAAAAAACAAATTGTCATTACTCACCCTAATATCATTCCAAACCTATGCTGTTTATCTGTGGATCACACAAGGGGAGTTTGTTTTTGAAGAATCACTGTAGTTCTTTTGACTGACTACGCAGGCCTATACACCTAATTTTGCAATGCAGAATTTAGCTATTTTTTGTGAATGTGTGAGACATCCAACCACTATAAATAATAAATAAGGCATTAACATAAAATCTGCACTTTATAATAATTTCAACAACACATTAAAACAATATGATAAGAAATATTAGTTTGCAATATGAAGCTGCATAACGAGCTGTTTTATACAGCTAATATAACTAAGCGGACGACAATGAAGGCTGTCAGTCTTACATAAGATGGATATCAGGCTCCAAAAACGACAACAAAAACACCACAAAATCATTTGTGTTTAGCCTGTGTTCACATCCAAATGTATTTATGTATTTATTTAAATGTCATATATATTTAACATGTTTGATTTCACTTGCATTTTTGCACTAATATAACAGCATACTTTGAAACGACATGAGAATTGTATAGGCTTTCTAGTTTGTACTGTTTTGCAGTATTGATCTTCATGACCAGCAGAGCAATAAGATTTTAGATTTCCACAGATCTGAGACAAATAAAAGTATGAGGCAACTCCCAAAACTTGCCCTTGTCTCTGCGATATCCCACCGCTCCACTTGCAAGGGCACGTACAGATACAAAGAAATGCATGAACACTACATCAAATGAAGGAAAGCTCACATACACAGCATCATTTTGAAGACAAGAGGCAGGGCCGCTGTTTCTCATACGTTCTCCCGGCTTGCAGGGGATTGAACTTCAGCCGCTTGCTTTGCCGGGACAAGGAGCGCCCCACAGAGCCTTCCCTTTGATGTCTGCCCGCAATTCAGAGCCACTGATACATGTATCGATCACCGCGGCAACTGAAGCTTCTCTCCCGCTGCTCGCTATTTCATTTGTTCCCTGTGGTTCCTTCCTCATATTGATCCCTGTGAGGGGGCGGCGTTTGAGACTTACAGACATGAGAGAGCCGTTTACAACGGCGTACATCATTTTTAGCTGTCATTTCTAAGACTGTCACGCTTAACGTGTTTATGATTTTTTCAGGCCCTGGGTTTATTTTCTTTTGTCCGTGGTTCTTTTAATACGTGTCAGTATAATTATAGACTCTTAGCAGACATATTTTGGTAATTAATTATTCTGGTCTAGAATCCACCAAGGTAATGTTCATAATCACGCAATGCAAAAGGAATGACAGGAGCCTTACATCAGCCGTGAATATGTCGGTACATTTTCTACGGTTATGTTTAGAGTAGCTTAGGCCTACCATTTTTCGTATGTTATGTCTGCATTATGAATACTGAGTCATACCACTTTTTTCTATTAAAAAGCAGCCATTGCACTCTGGAATTGATTTTCAAGGACATTTGTTTTAACTTTATGAGGGCATATTTTTTCTGGTACTAAAGAATACTGCTTTTCGGCTAAACCAATAACTTGCTAGACCTGATGGAATATTATGCAATATATCAGATGTTAAATAATGGATAAAAGAAAAGAAAAAAATCAATACAGGAGCATTTTGTGCTCACACACTTTAAATATGCAGGATATTTTGGTCATTTAAAGTTACATTTTTGCAACAGATATTTTAAAATAAATCAAAATTTAATTTCTTTATTTGACAGTTGTGTTTTTAATGTGAATGCTACAATACTTCTATACTGCAGTATGTGTGCTTTCATGCATTTTTTTTTATGCTTTGAATACCCAGATGATCATAAAGAGTATGTGAATTATATGCCATAATGCAAAGAGATGTTTCCTTATTATATCCTTACTCCAAAATTAGATTAAAATTCAGCATGACTTCAACATCCCTCATTAAATTTAAAATTGCAGTGAGGTCACATAACAACAACGCATGACAAATTTATAGATGTACTGTATAGGCCTAATGCGTGATACTGTTGATAAAACAAAAATGGTTTGCAGCATATACTGCACAGTATGTATTAAGATTGTATTTCATCCTGAACATAACTGTAATTATTTAATCAGAATGCTTTTGATTGTATGAGTTTGTGTGGGCAGGGTTAGTTTAGCAGTCACCATCCTTGTTTATTCTTGTGAGTGATTGCTTTGTAGTTTGTTTAGCGCTGAAATGTTGTCAGCTCCTCAGGCATGGTCCAGCAGTGCAGAGTTAAAGTCAACCTGTCACTCTCTCTTTGCACAAAGGTGCTTTGAGCTCAAATTGTGCACGGAGGAATGTTTAGAAGTGGCAGGTCTCAGAAAAGCACTCTGAAGGTTTCACAGCCCATCTCTGTATATTCGGCAGCGCTCTGAAATGTTAATACCTGTTATTCATAGTTTAGACCCACCTGGGATTCATTACGATAGAGGTTTGGCTTGAGCTATTCTGAATTTAGCTGCGTTTGATGTGTGCCAACTTTTATTTTCTCTTAGCCTGCAGGACTAACTACAAGTACCAACAGTTTTGTATTTCAATCTTTTTTTTTTTTAACTAATACTGAAAACAGTTTTTGGTCACACTTTATATTAGGTGGCCTTAACTACTATGTACTTACATCTAAAAATAAGTACAATGTACTTACTGTTTTCATATTGCATTGCAAACACTTCTGCTGCTATTGAGGTGGGATACGGTTAAGGTTAGGGATGGGTAGGTTTGGTGGTATGGGTAGGTTTAAGGGTGGGGTTACGTGTAAGGGATGGGTCAACAGTGTAATTATAAATGCAATTACAGAAATTAATTACAGATGTAATTACATATAGGTATTTTTAAAAATAAAAGTACAATGTAAAAACATGTATTTACACAATAAGTGCATTGTATCAAATGATTAATTTAAATATAAGTGCATAGTAGTTAAGGCCACCTAATATAAAGTGGGACCCAGTTTGCTGCTTAATATTTTTTGTGGAAATATTTTTTTTTTTCTTTTTTTTTCCATTTACCCCAAATGGTGGTGCATCACAGTTTTCACAAAAATGTTAAGCAGCAAAAATCGTTTTCAGTATTGATAACAATGAGAAGTGATTTGTAAGCATCAAATCAGCATGAAAGAATAATTTCTGAAGGATCATGTGACACTGAAGACTGGCGTAGCTGAAAATTCAGCTTTGCCATCACAGGAATAAATTACATTGTAAAATATATTAAAATATAAAATAATCCTAAGATACCTAAAATGAATAAAACATTAATATGACTGCATAGAGGTTGTTTTGGGAAGTTGATAGCCAATCACATGAAACATGTGTCATGGTTTTGTCCACTACTGTTAATAAATCATTCCCCTCACACTGGTCTGATCACATGATTGTACATTTGCCAGTGCTTTAGTGTGAGACTTAATGATCGCACCTTTTGCTCAGTTCGATACTGCCTTCTCCCAGGATTCCCTGTCATAAATCTCATTGGCTCAATATAGATTAGTCATGTCAGGGCTTTTCTGCCCGAGAAATCATCACCTTGGCCAAGACACTGCTTGTCAATCTTGATTAATCTTGTGGTCATGTTGCCGACGTCTCCCGTCGAGCAGCAGGAACAGGTGTATCAGGTTACCTCTGGGATTCTAATGAAATCTGCAGTGTACCCTTGTCCCAAAACCTAATTTACCTTCATTTTCATGCTGGGTCTGCCAATGACTTATTTCGTCCTTTGAAAAGGTTGAGAGAGGTTACTCAAGCACCCTTGGGAGTGGATTCTAGCATACATCCTCTCGGATGACAGACTGCAGTCGCTACAGATTAATTGATGAGGGTTCATATGAATTGACACTTGTGTCTGAGTTACATCAAGGAGAATATGTTTTGATGTCTGAAGCGCTGATACAAGACCTTGCAGACATTACTGTATGCAATTCTTTTAACCTGTTTTCACAAGAAATTGCAATACCAATATTAACAGTGCATGCAATTTTGTTTAACCCATTCAATCCACCAACCTCCTATGTTAAAAACATGGCCTTTTTTAATTTAAGATTTCATGGCATTTTACGTTCATTTAGTCGTGGCGTCCACTGTAACGGACATGAAAAAATACAAATAAAAACATGAGTTATCAAAAATGTTTTTTCCTCCTTTATTTCTATGCTGGAAGGGAGTAAAAATCAACTGGGAATTTTTTTTTTTTGCTCAGCAGAAAAAAATCAGGTCTGAAGGGGTTAAGCTACAGTATGACATTTTTAAGCAGTGATGTGATTCTTTTTTTTTATTATTATTTTTTTATATTTTTTTCCACTGTGCCAGAAGGTGACACCCAAAAAGTAATTAAAAAAAAACAAACTGAAAGTAACTCAAAAAGTTGTTAATTGTCAGTGTAGGATACGATCTGTCATGGTGTATGTCATTTTGTTTAAGCTATGGTTTTCATGAAGTATTACATGATACAGTGTTTTGTTTTGTTTATTTTTAATTTAATTTAATTTAATTCAATTTATTTTATTTTATTTTATTTTATTTTATTTATCAATTTTCCCATTTTACCAGAAGGAGGCACCCCAAAAATAATCTAAAAAATACCCTGAATTACCCAGATATTACATATTTGTCAACAGTCAAAGTTGTTTAATGGTACTGTCAGAAGTTATAATTAACAATGCATTAAAATGCAATTCAAAATACTTGAATCTATTCTATGATGAGCATGATTTTATTTATTGATTTATTTTTCATTAAAGTTTTCTTTATATGTTCTTTGGGGAAGAAAGTTTAAAAAATTGAATGTAAAAAAAATATCAGAGCAATACAGCTTCTAATATTATAATTGTGACTGAAAAAAAACTATTTGTAGTTTATCATAATCATATCTTTAACTGCTTCACTGCTTCATATTTGAAAAACTTTGTCTGTCAAATCAAAGTCTTGTAGCATGACCAACATACAGAAAACATACATTAACATAATTTTGGTAAATGGTGTGAAGCTTTCAAAAGCATATGAAACCATAATGAACACAATGAGTACATTTCTACAAATTTGGCATGTTTTAAAAGAAGGTTACAGATTTATCCTTTGTCATGGAAACCCTTATTTGTCATTGACTCTTGTGATACTCAAAGTTATATTTTTAAGTTTTATAAATCCGTCATCTGCAGTTCAAACAGTTGCCTTATTGTAGAGTGAAATACCCAGCGCAACGCACCACCCTAAGGCAAAGAACAAAGAGAAAATAGATCAGTAGACATCAAAGTGAAAGTCTTCCTCCGTTTTGAGGTCAGAAGATAGTTCATCATCCTTTGTAGTGGAACGCAATTGGAGGTAGGTCAATATGCATCAAGACTGCAGCTCACTCTCGCCAATTGCCACGGAGCTTCACATCACGACTGTGATTACATGCTCACTCGTACGCCTCTTCCTCCTTCAGCGAGCGCTGTAATCCAGGTGTCCACACCACCTGCGCGGTTTTGTTAGCACCTGCGGCATTGAAGATACTCAGTGTTCCTCTGTACCCATTTCATTTTCTCCGGCATCGCTAGCACGGCAGTAAAGTCTGTTGGGAACCTTAAGAAAAAAGTTAGCAATTTGTTTCTGCCCAGCAGGCGTGGTAAATACAGGCCCCCCCAGGGATGTCACACAGATGATTTTCCACACCGCATTGTATGGGTCCCACGGGCTGTCATATCACCTTTTTCCCAGAACGCCCAAGGCTCTGCGATAAGGCCGCTTCTGATGGGACTAATGCATAGCCGACAAGCCGCCCCTGCACCGCAGGTGATGAGAAATCAAATTTGAACAGCAGACTGCACTCATAATAGCTACAATCAGACAAACAGGTGACTACGCCTGTGAAAGAGACAGCCTTTCTCTGCAATCTTCATGCTAGCTTCTGTTTGCACATGGTAATGAAAACGAATAATTAGGCCTTTCGGTTACTAAAACACACCTGTTTTTGCTTCCATTTATAAAGGCGCTAAACGATCTGCTGTTGCTGTAAAGCTTCTCATAGAAATGGAAACTATCGCAAACCTCCCTTATCCAAAAAAGCCAGCATGCCAGGAACTCCACAAGAAACTAAAACTAGTTTCGCTCTGAGACGTATCAGAAGACAAAATCACAACTCTGCAGCTTCAGGTGAGAGTTTTCCCATGTAAACAGTTTTTTGATAAATGGCCCCGATTTACACTACCGAGTGACAAGGCAGTGGAAAGCGACCATGTCATTTCCTTCAATTAAAGTTGCTCCTTGGGTTGTGTGGACTTTATCTAAGGTTCAGTCTGAGCTTGTACATGCTGTCAGGATAAATTAGGGCCGCTGACCAGAGAAGCATGTGGCAGCACTTAGGACACTTTTCAAGCTGGCTGCAGCCAGACCGCGGGGGATTTAACCTGCAAATCAGTGGGCAGAGATCAGATCAGACCGAAACAAAGGCACTGAGAGGCATAGACTTCTGCTCCGTAGGGGATCATTCATAAATACGTCATTCCTTGTTATATGGTTCAATTGAAAGCTAGTGAATATTAAAAGAACTCAAAGGGTAGTTATGTTTTCAGAGGAAAAATGTACAATGAATGTATAGTTTATTATCCATTTACCATACAGATTCATATTTGAGTAAATCAGGGGTCTGTAATCTTTTTGTCATGCCGTTTTTAATTTAAGTTAATCAGTGTTCCATACCGCAAAACCACCCTCAGATTTATATATTATATATGCATACATCTATACATATAATTGTATGAATACTAATTGGATTTATATAGTCATATATAAGCATTTTATATAAGCATGTTCATAAAAGATTAATAAAAAAAATCTAATTTAAGTTGAAACTTGGTGATCTATTGTCCTAGCATAATATGATCAACCACAGATTTGCTTATTTGATTAATAACATATAAATACAGCAGAATCTTAAATATTTCTGAAGTAGTTTTCATAAATTTTCAGTTTTAATCCAACTTTGAGTTACAGATTTCTGCTCCAAATGGAGTCATTCACAAATACCTCATTCCTTGTTATTTTGTTCACTTGAAAACTATAGTAAATATTAAAAGAGCTCAAATGGTATTTATGTTTTCAGAGTTTTTTTTTTTTTTTTTTTTTTTCAAACGTGTGATTTATAATCCATTTACAGTACAGATTCATGTTTGTGTAAATTAGGGGTTGACAACTTTTTTGTTGTTTAATCACTGTGCCATACCAGCTCCATCCTCAATTTTATATATTATATATATTGTCACGAATCCGGTCCGTGCCCTTCTGTTCACTCACCACCAGAGGTCACCCGCTCACCACATTGACTCTCACACCACACATCACTGGACTGCAATACCCATCATCCATTGCACTGATCACAGCTGTCACCAATCACACATTGCACTGATCACACACAGCTGATTCTCATTTTGCACGCCTTACTTAAGCCATGGACTTCCTCAGTCATAGGGCCGAGTATTGAACGGCGTATAACACTCCCCTAGTGTTAGCTGCCTTACCGTGCCATTCTGTGTAGTTCCAGTATTGTACTGCGTTTATAACTCTCCTAGTTTTAGCTGCGATACGGAACCCTCTTTGTTGTCTTAGTCTTGCCTTGCCTTGTGTGTTTTCTAGTGTTTGGATTCTTGCCCGTGTTTCCTGGATTTACCCTTTGCCTTGCCGTTCGGACTCTGTTTGCCCCTTGCTTGGATTATTGCTCTTGTACCTGGATTATCTCTCTGCCTTGACCCTTGGATATTGTTCGCCGATCGTCGACCCACGCTGCTCTATGGATTGCTCTGTGTCTTGCCCCTGCCATACCTGTTTGCCATTGTTCGACCCTGCCTGTTTATTGACCATGTTTTATAATAAAGCTTCGCAAATGGATCCGCATGCCTCACGTCTTGTCTGCCCCGTTATATATATATATATATATATATATGAGTGCATGCATATATAATTTTAAAAATACAATTGCATTTATAACCGTTTTTAAGAGTCCATTAAAATGTAACTGTTTAAACTTGGTCATAACATGGTCAACCACAAATGTGCTTATTTGATGAATAACATTTCAGAATCTTAAAAATGTCTGTCGCAGTTTTCATAAAATGTATTTTATACTTTTTAAAATCCTAAAAGTTTCTTGATTTCCAATTTTAAATTAGACTTTGAGTAACAGATTTCTGCTCCATACTCCTTTTTAGGTTTGACTAAAAGAGCTCAAAGGGCATTTATGTTTTCAAAGATTTTTATATGGAAATGTACAAGGAACGTAACATACATATAGAGCAGATTCTTCAATATTTCTGAAGCATTTATATATATATATATATATATATATATATATATATATAAAATGTTTTAAACGTAAAAATCCTAAAAGTTTCTTTATTTGCAGGTTTAAATTAGATTTTGTATAACAGAGTTCCAAAAATACCCTGCTAAATTCCATCGCATATGTGTGACCTTCATGAAGCAGCTTGCACATCACTGTCATTGTGTTTCATGTGTGACCATCACGGTAATCTCTTCTCAACAAAACACACAACTGAGATCAGCAGTAGCAATAATAGTGCTGTATGTTTGAGTTATGGTTTGCAGTTATGTGAAATTAAATAGTTTATCAGTTAACTGCTGTATAGATCTGAAATATTTTTTTTGGAATCATGAGTAGTGGGTTCACATCTACGCATATATTTCAATTAAATTGTGAATATGTCAGAATAGAAAAAAAAAAAAAAGTTATTATCCAAGTCTCAGTTAATTTGAAATAAAATGTTTTTTTAAAGATCTGTATTAATCTGTATTAATATCACTTTAAGAGTGAATGTGTATTTCTCAGAGGCACAGCAGACAAACTAAACAGTTGTGGGAGGCAACGGGTCAAAACTCATCAAGACTCTAAGTTTGTTATGTGTCAAATTGCAGGATTCTGAGTGTCCTGCTAATAATTTGCAAGAATCTCTACAGCTCACAGCTGCCAAACACACACCTCCTGTGTGATTAGTCTATTTAAAATGCCAATATTCTCTCTGGAAATAGAGACCTAGACAAAGTGGGAGCTCAGCTTTCAGCTAGCAGGTCAAGAGACAACACAGTAGGAAGAAATGAGGTTCAAACCATTAAATGAATCATTCACGCTGTCTGACTGATGTATTTAGAAGTGGAGTTCTCCGTGGTGCAAGTACCCTCCCCACCGACCAGGTTCATTTGAGTGGTTTGTTTTCTTGAAGAGCGGAAAATATGCAGATCAAGTCTAAAGCAGCTTTTTCACTGTCTGATTCCTCTAAATGCAATTGTTGGTATTCACCCCCTGATGACAACTGTAATGCATTTTCAGTTTGTACACAAAACAATTTCAGTTGTAGCTATTGCAGGGGAGAGATGTGTCCATTTAAATGTATAGAGATATATATAAAAAATAATAATGTTTTGAACAATGTTTGTCGGTGTTGTGAGTCACAAGGTAGCGGGGCTGATGCCAATGTAAAAAATACCACAAATTTAAAATATCATAAATTGACCCACAGACCTTTCAAAATGTTGGGTTGGCATAATTTGCTTAACATGTTTATGAAACATATTTATAATATTAATTATGTGATATATAATAACTCAAATGTAACGTTTGGGGTGTTCTAAAAAATAATAATAATAAAGCTGGGTTTCCCAAATAGAAGAACTGCAGAGGGTTTGCCTGTTGAAAAGCCAATAATTAACTCCGATGCAAAATTGAAATAATTGTGGTTGCACCTTTAATGACAATAAAACTGAAATATCAATATAGCATAGTGTGATTATAGTGCAGCTTACAGTGATTTCAGCCCCAGAGTGCCTCACAGTAAATGTAACTTCTCACGAACTCCATCTCTGCATCTGTAGTAAATTTAACATGCATTTTGGGAATGCAATGTGTGATAAATCTACACTTTATTTACACATTCACACAATTTCCATGAACAGAAGATTGCAGCATTTCAGCAGTAAAATAAGAGCCTGAAGGTTTGAATATATATATATATATATATATATATAGATCTATGAGTGAGGCACTTTTTACCAACAACTTTGACTAGAAGTACAAAATCTATTTTTTCTTCTTTTTTTTCTTTTCTTTTTTTTCACGTTGATATTGGGTGTTGAAAACTTACATTGTTAGAAAAGCCTAAAGCAGAGAAGAGCCTCACCACACACCACTGGAAAATACAGTGGTGTACTGGAGTATGTTAGACTAATAGAGAGTGGAAACAGGAAGTGCAGTTTGCCCTAGCAGAGAGTTGGTCCTCCAGTGTCCGTTTAGCCGTGAGATTTTTATCTGACTGCTCTCCTCGAAAAAGACAGAGAAAGAGAAAGGGAGAGGAGGAGATATTGATTTATAGCCTCCCACAATGCATATCTCTCATTCATCACTGTGTCCATGTGCACCGAGCCATCTCACAATGGCTGGAAGTCCACACATAACCACAACATTAACAACTATACAAGAACTAATACAGCAGTTCTCAACTTTGCCCTCTGAGGTTCATATCCCTACAGAGTTTGTTCAGTTGTGTTTGATTACAGTTGGCACTAATCAACGTTTTCAGGATTACTAGAAATTACTAGGCAGGTAAATTTTCCTTAGAAAAACACAGACTTCAAAGTCCATGAGTTTGAATTCAATCAGGACCACTTTCGTCAAGTATATTTATTACAATTATATTGCATACAGTTAGTGTTGGCAGTATGGTTCTGTTCTGGGCAACACACCACACGCCTGTCCATGCAGTCGAGGTTGGACAGAGTTGGGAGAGCAGCAAGACAACCCCCCCGGGATACGGAACATAACCATTATATGCATACATAATTACAATTCACAATTACATGAGTTGTAAAAACAAAATGTGATAGAGAATGCTTGCAATGAAGTAAACTGTATAAGGAAAGAAACAAATGACAGATCAGATTACAGGTTCAGTTAGGTGGAGTTGGGTTTGGAGGAGGGAGTTTAAATTGCGAGCAGCGATGCTATGGAAGAGACGCTGAAGAATGGGAATTTAAATAGACCGCTTGTGATAGGTGTCAAGACTGGATTGGTACACATCAGGAACAGCTGACTGTCGGCTGATGCGAGCTTAACTGACGTGGCCTGCCTGAAATAACGCGATGCTGAATGTCTATGAAGGTCGAACCGAGCTTTGTTAATTGCCTCGGTCTAGCCTATGGAGGCTTGCACTTGTCGCCTAGCAACTGTGACAGCTGCGGTTGACGAGTGACAGTAATGTTTAAACGGGACTTTTTTGAAAGTGATACTCAACTGTCTGAAAACAAAACAGGGTTCACAACCTAAATATCAGCGGTGAACGGTGGCTTCTTTAACCCGGTATGCTATCTAATTTATTAATTTGTCAGAGACAAATAAGAAATACCATGGCAGGTGTCAATGTAGAAGAAGAGCTGTTGCCAGGAATAGCCATTTATGTGGCAGTGCCTTCCCACATCACACAGGCAAGATTTGTCAAGCATGACGAAGACAATAGAAGAATAAGGGTGTGTTTACATGACAAGAGTGTACTTAAAATGGAAAAGTTTTTCCTCTGCATTTTTGTCATTTTGACAACATTGTCAAAATGATCCCCCTTCACACAAGAACGACTTAAAACACTGAATTATGTATGCCAGGCCAGTAGTTGGCAATGTCCCTTTGTAAAGAAACACGACACACCTGCACACATAACTGTAGATTAAACATGTAATACACATGCACATGATGTCACCATTTCACAAATTTGTTTTTTGTAGTTTACAAGGAGACCATGACAGTATTTCTGTGATGACAACTCTCGAAAAGTTTAGCACGGTAATATACATGGCAATGTTAATGTGTTTGGTCTTGGCGGAGTAGATTTGCTACGCTGCTGCTTCTGCAAGTCTTCTACCAAGACTTGCTACTGCCAATACATCTACAACATGCTGCTGTGAGCATGTAAGAAACACAGCTGCATATGAAATTATGCCCATATATAACATACATGAAATCACCCCGTAGCAGTCCTATACAGGTGGAGCTGGGGAAGGTGGAGGGTTTCTAAAGTGCGCTTCAACCGCAAGAACTAGCCAAGTATTTGAATGCTGAGCAGCAAGCTCATTGGCTGATGTGTAAAGAAGACAGTCAGCTGCACCATGTGAGTAAATATATGATCATATCAGATTGCATTAAAATGTGTTGGCCTGCACCATCTAGAGCATTGTGACATAACCAACATAATGTATTGTTTTCAAGAACGTGCACATTGAAACAAAATTTGAAAAGGTTGACTTTTTTAGGCCCCTGAAATGTCACTGTCATGTAAATACGCAATTAAAAAATGGCCAAAATGCATAAAAATCAATTTTTGGTTCAAATTGGTGTCAAGTGAATGCCCCCTCAAAATCCTTACTTGTTTAGTTGTTTAGTTTAGTTTCATATGTTTTCTATGGCAAACAAAGATATATGAAGATATGTACAAATTTTATTTGGCAACACTTTATTTCGATAGTCCACTTTAGACATTCTACTAACAGTAAGTAACTTTGCAACTACATGTCAGCTAGGAGTCATTAGAGTATCAGTAGACTGTCTGTTTAATATCTTCTAACACTTTATTTTAATGGGTTCACAACATACAACATACAGAGTATGAGAAACTTTGCAAGTATATGTCAACTTATTCTACTAACCTT
Source organism: Tor tambroides (assembly GCA_021397915.2). NCBI lineage: Eukaryota > Metazoa > Chordata > Actinopteri > Cypriniformes > Cyprinidae > Tor > Tor tambroides. The sequence continues at coordinate 864 of JAFVLL020009801.1, read as the reverse complement.
AAACCTACCCTGAGAGTTAGTAGACATGTAGTTGCAAATGAATGAGAATTAGTTGACATGTAGTTACAAAGTTGCTTATAGTTAGTAGAATATCTAAAGTGGACTATCGAAATAAAGTGTAACCTTTATTTATTTATTTATTTATTTTATTTATTTATTTTCACATTAGTTTTGCATAAAATACAATGTGATTGCATTTTATCTCCGTAACTGGCACAGATGCGCAAAAAAAAAAAAAAAAAAAAATTTTGGACATATAAATAATTTACAATTACATACTGTATATATTCCCAACATGTTATGATGTAACCCATATGTTACACCTCAAATTACAAGGGAATTTATAGTATGTTAATATTTTGCAGTCACCAAACAAAACAAGATATGTCAAAATATGAACTGTTTTTTTAATAATGTTTTTAACATTTGTATCTATAGATATTCAAGTAAGCAGAAAAGTAGTACGTATAATTAAAACTGTAATTCTCTAAAAAAATCGTGTTGTCACCTGGTGTGCAATGATTCTTGGGATAGCCTGGGCCATGAAGGATCCACTCAATCTATTCTTTGTAGCTCAGGAAATGAAGGACGCATTTCAAGGTCGCATTTGAAGGAAACTTCGAAATAGGGCAGCTAGATGCAAAAATATTAAACCTTGTGGCATAAATAATATAATATAATATAATATAATATTATATTATATTATATTATATTAAAGTATAAATTTGAAGCAAAAAAAAACAACAATAATTAATTAGTTGTATTAATATTTGTGTGTGTGTGTGTGTGTGCACGTGCATTTTTGTAACAAATGAGGACATCAATTTGTATAATGACACAGGTATGACATACAGTAGGTATTAC
>JAFVLL020009799.1:0-108196 GCA_021397915.2 Tor tambroides | reverse complement strand
TATATATATATATATATATATATATATATATATATATATATATATATATAATTTTTTTATTTGCTTAAATAGAAGTTTATTTAAAAACAAATACAAGAACAAGTAGCACTGTAACATTAGCAAAGTATTAGCGGTAAGTAATGGGGTATGAAAACCACATTTCCACCACATAAGAAAAATCATTGGTGAATCATAATTATGACATAAAAATGAAAAATTGAGATACTAAATCATAATTATGGGACAAATTGAAATTGATTTAAAAAAAAAGTCAATGACAGTTCAGAACTGACCGTAAATATTAAATCATAATTTAAACTATTTGTTAGTGTCATAATTCAACATAATTCAATTTCAACTTGTCATAATTTCAGCTTTTATTACTGCAAGTTATTTATATACAATGAGATACTAAATCACAATTTTGAGATAACTAAAAATTGACAAGTCAATAATTGACATAAAAAGTCAATTGACCATGAATATTATTTCAACTTCTTTCTTTCATGTCAATTTCTGTTGCACTTTTATTAGTGCAAGTCATTATTGTGAGACAAGAAGTCCATTGTGACATACTAAGTCATTATGAGAAGTTGAAATCGACAGTTAAAATTGAGATGATTATGGATTATGAATTTTTTTTTGATAGTCATATGACAGTTAAGTTGAAATTGAATGTCGAAATGATGACATACTAATAAAATTAATTGTTTGATGACAAGTCAATTTTTTTGTCAACTGACTTGTCATAATTATGGCTTTTTACCTCATATATGACTTATATTGATTTTGACTTGTGTCAGTTACTACTTTTTTCTCTCATAATTTCTACTTTTTCTGTCATAATTATACATTTTATGTCATTACAATTTACCAAAGCATGATTATTATTCAGGTAGTCAACAGTTAAACTTGTTTATCAAGATTCTGCTCAAACTGTTGCTCTACCATGATAGTAGTTAACCTGAAAACTGGGTTCAGGTTTGGTTGGTTAACTACAATAGTTTTCCCCCTGTAGGGAGATGCCAGCAGAATGCAATTTGGCAGTGCAAACAACATAGTTATCTTTTTGTAATTTACACTACATTTTACCAGTGACCATTTTTGGCATTTAAATATGTGACATACATGGCATTTATAGCTAAGGGTGATTGACTTAAAAATGTTTCTGAAAAGCAGCATGCAGGTTGCATACATTTGGACAGACTCGTTGTCATTGACCTTCGAATTCACCTGGTGTCTTCGCACTCAGTATCTCAGAACCATGTAAATGTATTTTGTAAGCTTTGTCTCTTTGCATTCTAACATGTTATCCTGAGGAAACAAGTGCCAACATTGTCCTAAGTGAGTCACACTGTAAATAACCAACCGTCCTGCATCCTTGCATTGTGTTATTGTCGGTATGTTGGGTATGTGTTGATGCAATACTGTCTTAAGGTTATGAGGAAGTGTCAAGACCAAACAGACTGTTTATTATTATTATATTAATACTTATTTTAGTGTTTACATTTGCATAGTTGTGACATGATACATTCTTATCTAAAGGGTTTTATACATTATTTTGCTATTTTTTTAATGATTTAAGAATTATTCTGAAAAAGTTGTAAAAGACATGGTGACAGTCACATAACCAAAGATTTACTTCATGTAATATTTATCTTAAAATGTTGATGGACGTTACACTTCAAATGCCCGTTTATGCAGTTTCTTTTTCTTTTTTTGCATGTGCATATGTGGAAGACAAATTTGGGTTTGGGACTGAGTTATTTTTTTGTTTGCTTTCTGATTAATGTGTTTTTGGCTGTAATTGTTCATTTGTGTGTGTCCGGCGTACTGTTCGCTGAAGCAGGAACATTTCATCAGTGTCGGGTCAAAGAAAATTCCTGAACAACCACCAGGAAACCACCTCAGTCACCAAGGCAACAGCTGATCCTGGACTCCAGCCTCTCTTTGGTCTGATCCAACAAGACCTTCACATTTCAGAAAGCAGAGAAGGGCAAATGAAGGGTGTGGGCAAGTTAAACTTCCTGCAGAATTACTAACATATAAACACGGTAACATAAGTACTGTAATAGTTTTTTTTGAAGGAATAGTTCACCCAAAAATGAAAATTTGCTGTAAATGTGCTCCCACTCAGGCCATCTGAGATGTAGATGAGTTTGTTTCTTCATCAGATTTGGAGAAATGTAGCATTACATCACTTGCTCACCAATGGATCCTCTGCAGTGAATGGGTGCCATCAGTATGAGGGTCCAAACAGCTGATAAAAACATCACAATAATCTACAAGTGATCCACACCACTCCAGTCCATCAATCCAAGTCTTGGATGGCCTGAGGTTTTATAAATTTTCATTTTTGGGTGAACTATTCCTTTAAGAACTGTTCCTTTTTACAGGTAACCATACAGTGCTGCTTGAAAGTTTGTGAACCCCTTGCAGAATCTGTGAAAATGTGAGTAATTTTAACAGAATAAGAGAGATCATACAAAATGCATGTTATTTTTAATTTAGTACTGTCCCGAGTAAGATATTTTACATAAAAGATGTTTACATATAGTCCACAAGACAAAAAAAAAAGCTGAAATTATTAAAATAACCCCCTGTTCTTAATACTGTGTGTGGTTACCTGGATGATCTACGACTGTTTTTTTGTTTTTTAGAATTAACAGAATTTAAATAATGACCGAGTAATACATAATACAATCATCTTAAAAAACATATTTTTTGGCTCTAAATCACTTTGGGAAGCCTATAATAATTACTCATATTTTACAGTTGTTGGGGCGGATTTCCCAGGAAACTGCATCATTCTTCTGTGTGTGTTTCTGTTAAATGTGTTTCAGTCTACTAGGCATTGGATGTATCTTGAAGCCACAACAACTGAACCTCGAACCGAAAAGAGTTTATTTAAACGGCAAAGCAACACCTGTAATAAAACATGAATCAACAGAGCATCCCATTGGGTCTGCATTGAAAAGATTCACAAAACAATGTTAATCTTGATAACAATGGATTGCCTCTAAACCAGTTACTACTTTGATGTATTAGCACCGTTATTTTCCACAGTTATTTGATACGAAGTACTATTGTTATCTAGTCAATTTCTAAATATTAGTAATATTAAAACTACTGATTTCAACGGTCAAAGCAACGGCATATATCTCCTGCTTATTTCTCTCCTTATTTCAGATAGGCTACTGGTCTTTCTTTCCTTATTTGGGGGGAGTTTTGATGTCTTTTTTATATTATTAAATAATGCCAAGGTATCAAAAATATAAGTACAGAAAATATCAAAATTACATACAAAGAAGTGGCATTACAAGCAAAGCACCACTTATACAATATAGGGAGTTTTGATGTAGTTATTGACATTTGCGTGGATGATTATGCAATCAATCGCCTCAAGTCATCAGATTCATCCGCTCAGAATAGCGGAGCCGAAGCACAACCGACGTAATGACCAAAACAATGTTCCTCCGCAAGTAACTTGTAGTTTTGGGTTTCATCCGTTAGAGGGACAGAAGCTACGCAGTATAGTTTTATACTAATTAAATTCATTATATGCCTGACCCAAAACTCTCAGAAGACATTACAATTGTCTATGCAAACACAAGTTGAATATAGATCAAGTTTAGCAGTATTTTCTGAGCAAGATTGTATTGAGTATTTTATTGAGCAAGACAAATTCTGTGGTAACTTTTGATCTTGTGTCTACATGTATAGTGGTTTGTGCTCATCTAAGCATACTTCAGCATGTTCAAACACACTGATGTTCAGGATTTTGCCCTGCAGTGACAATGCAGTTCTTAAGAGCCTTTCTGTAATATTCACCCCTATTCTTCAAAGATCTTCAAGCTTCAGCAGGGTTTAGCTAGCTTAATGACTTATGTCTAACAAATTATGTCTATGACTTTAAGATGTGGTAATTATATAATAACAGTATGAATCAGCAAAGAAACTTCTTTATTTTAAGAACCATTTCTTGCTGTAGGTCCTTTCTTGCTTTTTCATTGTGTGAACTTGTTCATATGTTGACTTCTGTCACTGTTTTATAGCTCTGCAGTAAATTATTAATAGGTGCGTGGAATTCATATTTGCATAAATCAACATTCACTCTTATATTTTCTTTAATTACTTGTTTATGCAGATACATTAAGAATTTTATTTTATACACGTTAAAGCATGAGTGATGATAAATAGACATGAAATACTGATAGGAGTTGAAATTATTTTACTATGTGAGAAGAAAGTGTGCTTTTAGAGATGTGATACTAGCGGATTGGTTACCAGTTTTGAGGTCATTGTACAAACATTATACACTGTGTTCGGCCAATCAAAAGCGAGTATGAAACATATTCACTTCTATGGCTAGGAGGTTATTTTTATATATAACAAACACCCCAGTGAGATCATGTGATCTGAATGAAAGCACAGCACACTGAAGCCCATGCCAGCAGCTGGGTTATACTCTGATGCATTCTCCAGCATTGTCCTCATGGTTAACCCTCTCTTGTGTTCAGTTATCAGTCTAACAGTTGACTTTGGTGGTCATTATGCAAGCTGAGCTCCGGCTCCCATCTGCTGCTGCTGCCGCCAGTCAGAGTCTTTCACAGACTGAGGCCCTCAGGGGTCCGACACAGTGTTTCACATGTTATTTATCTGGTGCTTTTTTCCCCACATAACCAGAATTAGCTACACCTCAAAGTGTTTATTGCATGCAATTAATTACATTTATTTTCATAATTATAATTTTTACTTTATTATTTTGTATATTAGGGATTGGAACTAGTTTTTGCATGGGCTGTATTTTGCAACCCTAAAGCCCCTAATTTTATTTATTTATTTATTTAGTAGTGGTATGGTTTCACATTAAAAAAAAACTTCAATTTTGTTCAAACTGAAACTGCAATAGGCCCATCAACATATTTTTGTAAAATCTGTCATCAAGTGAACATAATAAAACAACACTAGCATAAATTCAGGCAAGATACATTATAGTTAAGATAGATTGCAACTAAACAGTTGAATTGTGTTTCCAGGACAAGGTTTTTATTTTATATTTCTGTTCACTTTTAAATTTGACGTCTATATGCATTATGTCATATGCTCCTTTAAACATTTTTAAACACATTTATTCGACTCTTAATGAAAATGACTTTTAACCTCTGCATATGTAGCATGTTTACAAACTGGAAGATTGTTTACACAAGCTTTAGATGAAGATCCTGGTTAACTAGAACGCACTCACGTGACCTGTTGCTACGGTGACACGTAACGCGCCACAGCGCACCTGACGATTGGATCGGTGAGTGAGTTGTAGAAGCTGCCGTTTATCTAATAAAACAACGTTTAACTGACAAAACAAACCGGTATAAAAGTGACTTAAATATGAAAACGAGACTTGCCGCTGTTTTATAGTTCTGCAGTAAACGATTAATGAGTGCCTGGAATTCATAGGCCATTTGCAACATTCACATTCACTCTAATATAATGTCTTCTTAATTACTTGTTTATGCAGATACATTCAGAATGTTTTTATCTGTTTTTGTACGTTAAAGCACAAGTTTGTGTTCCAAACAAACTAACTAGGCTCCTGGAAACTTGTGCTTAGTGAGCAGTGATGCCTACGCGGATAGAGCAGCTCTCGAAGCCCAAACCAAACCTCCTCAAGTTCCCTGACAGGTGGGTCATAACATGCAGGTGTCATATGATTCCTAACACAGAGGGGTATGTCCTATATATATGACACTATATTTATACACAACATCCTGGTGCCGGTTTATGCAATGACATACTTCAGAAATCAATTTGTTGGTTTTTATCTAAATGTATGCAAAAATGGGTGTTCCAAACAATAAACAAAATGTATTTTTTGGTGTAAATTGCAATGCATAAAAATAGGCTACTGCAGTAATGAGAGTCATAATTCACAATATTTCAGATAAATATTTCTATGCATGCAATGAATGTCTTCCTTGTAAAAGAAAATTATACTTTGCTTTGAAAAGTCACTTTGAAAATCAGTTAAGAAAAGATATACTGCGTACAAGGGCATAAATCAGTGGCGACGTTCTCTGCAAAGGACAAAACTGAACTGCTGTTTCCCAGGAGAATAAAGGCTGCCATTCTCTCACACATGGTCATAACCTCTGTTAGTGTTTGACCTAGTTTTTTAAATGAACTGGCATATTTGGCCACAAGGGGGCTCTTTGACTCATTCAAACAACAGATATCTTGAGCATCCTTTTGTGAATCATCCACGCTTTAACTCATGTCGGCCACATTCCCAGGCAGGAACACTGACTCCAACAATACTTTTGTAATGAAATAAAGCAGCTATATGTGTTCAAGAACACCCATTTATTTTTGTGCATTGATGCAACAATTATTAATATTTTTAATATTTATAGGCGCTCAATATACTGGCTTGATGAACTACCAACCAGGTCAAAGAACACCACTACTGCCTTTGGTATGAGAATCATTTCATTTACTGCCTTTACAGTGTGAATATGTGTTTGCTGTTTAATCAGGTCAGGTGTTGAAATTGTCTCCACAGAACTAACTCCTCACTTGGAGCGGCTCACCCAGAGCAAACAATCAAGCCGTTTCACTGAGGAGAGTAGGTGAGTAATGTGATTTCCATTAAAACTACCCACTTATTAAAGCTACAGTTCTTAAAGAAATAGTTCACTCAAAAATGAAAATTTGCTGGAAATGTGCTCAACCTCAGGCCGTCTGAAATGTAAACGAGTTTGTTTTTTCATCAGAACAGATTCGGAGAGATTTAGCATTACATCACTTGCTCAGCAATGGATCCTCTGCATTGATTGGGTGCCATCAGAATGAGAGTCCAAACAGCTGATGAAAACATCACAATAATCCTCAAGTAATCCACACCACTCCAGTCCATCAATTAACATCTTGTGAAGTGAAAAGTTGCGTGTTTGTAAGAAACAAATCCATCGTTAAGCTCTGGTCTGAATCAGGAGAGAAATATGAACAGATCAAGCACCATTTACAAGCTCAAACAGTCCAAATCAGTTTTAAACAAATATGTGGGTAGATTTTGATGTGAGAGGACAACAGGGGCTGGACTTTTTCACTGGAGGAAGCGTTATTATGGATTATTTTGTATTTTGCCCAGAAGTGATGGATTGAAGTTAAAACTCTTTAATGATGACAAACACACAGCTTTTGGCTTTACGAGATGTTAATTGATGGCTTGGAGTGGTGTGGATTATTGTGATATCAGCTGTTTGGACTCTCATTCTGACGGCACCCATTCACTGCAGCTGATCTGCTAGTGAGCAAGTGATGTAGTGCTAAATTTATCCAAATCTGTTCCCATGAAAAGTGAATATGAGCTCCATACAGTACTGTACATGTATATTGAGTATTTATAGCCAGTTTACACACCTCATTAATGTGAATGTGCAATAGATGATAAGAGTTAAACTCATATTCATTCCATTTTATCTTCGTTAAAAGACACAAACAGCAATTTCACTTCCACAGTGTCCCATGATGCACATCTCATAAGTTCAGTGTCTGTTTAGAGAATCACTCAGCAGGACAACAACTGACGTCTTCATGCAATAACGGCTCTCCCAGTACTACTGTACTCACTGTTCTCATGGTTCCATTCAAACACTAAATTCAGTCTCAAAGCTCATCGTAGCACTTTAATTGGCTGCATTTTTCACTGATGATGGCATCTCTAATTAGTTAATATGAAAATATGAATCCGGATCTCTCAGGTGTCATCTAGTTGATTTGAAGTAAAGAAAGAAGCTGAAAGCAAATAAATCATGATCACAGTTCACGACAGAACTAGCTTACTGCATGCTTTCTTTTCAGCTTCCGGAAAGCATAATGCAAAACCTGAGATTTTCTCATCTCTCATCCTACATCGCACATTTGGCCACAAGGGATTTTCTGCCTACAGAGAATTTGCATCCTACGCACAGTGCGCTGCAGAAATAGCATTATGGCAGTGTGCTATTCTGAACATTGCTCACATGTCTTTCCTTACAGAAGGTCACCGGAGTGGATGGTTAGTGCAGCAGCACTAAAAGCATGTCCTTCTGAAAGAGTGCGTTCACTGGCACTGCCTCGTATGCCAGCTGATGGATGGCAGCCTGAACGCCCTCTGCTGGCCACAGTAAGTAAATGCACTGCATCTTTCAATGAATTTTTGATCCGTCTTGTACACTAAATAAAAGTTCTTCACTGGTTCTTTAATCCTGTAAAGACTGACACAAAAGATAGTAAGAAAATGTATTTATTTATTTCAATGCAACAGTATATTGAACTTTTAGACAAAATATTTTTTTAAAAATGCATATGTGTTTTTTAGAGTGTCATATATTTGCTACATCAGGGTTTTATGGCTCATACAGTATGATATAGTGAGAAAATGGAGCTCAAACTTGAGGAAGAATAAAACACCTGAGCAAACTGAGCAAAAATATGCCATTTGGTGCAGTTGCTGATATTTAGTTGAAATTTTGGTAACTTGTAAAGCAATGAGATCTTTCTAACAGTATAACAGACTACTGACATAAAATACATATAAATATCAGCTGTCACTCTATGTGTCTTAGTAAGATCATATTTTAATGCTCAACCTTAGCTCTGCAGTTGTAAAATGTATAATGCAATGCAATGATGATTGAGAGATGAACAAATAAACGCTCGTCAAAAGCTTTATTATTATATCTGATGCTCACATTTAAACAAAATAAATAAAAAAAAATAGATATAAATGTAAGTTGCTTAAGTTCAGTACATGTTCATCTTGAAATATTATTGATATAAGCTTTATTTTTAAGTCTATTTTATAAAAATCAGTAAAGATTTCACTGCAAAAAGACACGTGAACCACGACCTGAACGTTTTTACAATTATAAAAGGCATTTTACTTGCTAAAAAATATAGTCAGATAACAGAAGGTCGTTTTGTAGATTGTCTAACAGGTTTTGCAGCAAAGTTTTGATCATGTTAGAGGCCTTAGAAATGTGTGTATCAAATATGATACAGTAGGCTTTATAGGAACCCAGAAACCAAAACAGCATTGTAAAGTCTTTGCATCTTAATATCTGAGCTTGTGCACATTTTAACATTTTATTTTTGTCAGATTATACTTTGGCATGTCTTATATTTAAAGTCTGGTGGACGTGACACTTTTTTTTAAATCATGCAATCTTCAGGTCTTAAAAAGCCTACAAATATCAAGAGTTGAGGCAGTTATGCAAGGATTCAGAGCATATGCTTCAGTTTGCGTTATCATGTCTGTGATCTAAACTAAAGCATACAAGCTATTTTAAAACTGCAAATGTTCAGCAAAGGACCCTCTTCTTATCAAGAAAAGTGGCTTCCCCCTCAGCGTCAATAACTGCACCTAAACACTTCCTGTAGTTATGCATGAGTGTTTCTCACCTCTGTGGAGGACGTTCCACTCTTCTTAGCAGAACTGCTTCAGCTGAGTGACATTTGAGGGCTTTTTATACCCAAAGATTGCGTAATTGAAACCAAGGAACACCAAAGACAATGAAAACTCCCACCAATACCTCTTATCACCAACACCTAAATACTACTACAACCCACAATCTGACAACATGCAAAAATTAGGTGGGGGCAAAGACTTTTTTACACCACTACAGAAGTTTAAACGGTTTGAAGTAAAAAAAAAAAAAAATTATCCTATGATATGAGGCGTTAAAATAATTTTTGAATAATTTTGAGATCTATAGTAAATAGAAAATGTAATGGGGAAAGTATTATTTATTACAAATGGTTAAAGATAAATATGAAATGATAAATAATGCAAAGTAGAAGCATTTTCACTAGTGGTCTCAGGCAAACTCAAAGCACTATACTACACTTTTCAGTGTATTTTCAAAGTGTGCAGAGGTGGGTTATTTTTGGGCTAATGTTCCCTAATTAGGTGTGAGGTAAACTAAAGGTTATTAGCTATTTTTAAACTTGGACAATCCCTTCAATGTGTCCCACTACACCTTCCTGTTTCAATATGAAATATGTTATAGACATAGGGAAAAAATTACTTTCATTGAGCCATTTCCTGGATTCTTTGTCACAGTTCATGTAGCTGGATACTAACACATGCGAGTGCAAATGTTAAATGACATGATATCTGTGCTGTGAAAGCTATGATTTGGTATGTCCTGGTATTTGTATGCTGTCTTACCGCATACTCAAAGTATGAAGATTCCCGTCACAAAGGAAGTACATACTTTTAGCATATGGCAGCCAGTTACTTGAAATAAAATAAACATTAATAGATATTAAAATTAACTTATTTTATTTCACCTAGTTGACAAGGCAACCTTTTAAATTGAACTGTTGAATAAATGAATAAATAGAAATATTAAAGAATTATTAAAATGACAAAAACACACAGCAAAATAACTGAAACTTGAAACAGAACATATATAAATTATATTGAATTCAAAATGTTAAAATAAACTGTAGTAGTATATATTATGCTACTAAAATAACACTGAAGCTATCAAAATCAAAATGTTAGATCTCCATAAGCAAGACTGGTCATTTCTGGCTTCTGATGTTTATCATTGTTCACCTGGTTTCACCTGGTTTCTTTTGATTACTGGGTTTGCGGTTTTTGCATCAGTTATTTGACCCTCGAGCACATTCTGCAAAACGTGCTTTTCAATGTTAATTGCGTGACACGTGGCACATCTGAGTTCTTGTGATCTTACAGTTAAGTGTTGCGGTTAAAACTGCCAAGCCAAGTCCAAGAATATGTCAGCTGGCGCAACCAAAGCGGGCGAAGACACTGTTGACACACTGCAGTGTCGATTCAAGCACCCACGCTATCAGCATTCCCATCACACCCTCGTCACGCATACTACAGCTGGCCTGTGAGTGCATATCACCGCCTTTTTTATCCTGTAAATGGTCCCAATTTATATTAGGTGGCCTGAACTACTATGTACTTACATTTAAATTAATAATTTGGAACAATGCACTTATTGTGTACATACATGTTTTTACATTGTACTTTTATTTTAAAAAAATACCTGCATGTAATTACATCTGTAATTAATTTCTGTAATTACTTTTGTAATTACGCTGTTGACCCATCCCTTACACCTTAACCCACCCTTAAACATACCCATACCGCCAAACTTGTCCCTAACCTTACCTGTATCCCACCTCACTAGCAGCAAAAGTGCTTTGCAATACAATATGAACACAATAAGTGCATTGTACTTATTTTTTATGTACGTACATAGTAGTTAAGGCCACCTAATATAAAGTGGGACCCTGTAAATGATCACCTGCTGCATATACAGTTCGCAACTGCTCAGAAAGTAATATACTTGGTTGGGTTTGAATTGTAATTGATTTTCTCTCTTCTGTCATTATTTTCCACTCTCAGCTCCTAAGCAGGTCCATGCACAGCACACTCTCGCAAGGCCGGTTTCTTGGCCGGTTCCAGATCTTGTTCTGAAGGCCGTAGCCAGCGAGAGACTGCAGAAACTGGCTCGACCCAAGACCCGTCAGGCCCTCTTTGAGGGGTACGACCCCTATCGGGTCAGTCCTGCTGCTCGGGCCGCCACCGCGTCCCCCAGACTGCTGGAACTGTCTTTACCCTTACCACGCAAATGTAAAGGCCAATAAATCATCATCCTGCAATCTTTAGTGAAGCTCTTTTGGTATATTTTTATCATTCACTTTACCATGTTTTTGAAAGAAGCCTCTTATGCCGTCTGTATTTATTTGATTAAAATACAATAAAACAGTAATATTGTGAAATGTTATTACAGTTTTCTATTTGAATATTCAATTTTATTCCTGCAAAGCTGAATTTTCAGCATCATTATTCCAGTCCTCAGTGTCAATTGATCACTCAGTAATCATTCTAATATGCTGATTTGCTGCTTAAAAAACATTTCTAAACATTCTCTTTCATGATTCGTTGATGAACAGAAAGTTCAATGAACTATAAATAAATAAAAATATTTTGTAAAATGTATTTATTGTCACATTTGATTCATTTAATTCATTCCTGCTGAACCAAAGTATTAATTTCTTGTTTTTTTTAATATTACACAAAACGTTTGAATGTACCACAACTGTTTTCTATGAAGATAATAAGAAATGTTTCTTGAGCAGCAAATAAGCATATTAGAATGATTTCTGAAGGATCATGTGAGTAATTCAGCTTTGCATCACAGGAATAATTAAAAAAAAAATACATTTTATAATTGTAATCATATCTTACACTATTACTGTTTTTACTGTATTTTTGATCAAATAAATGCAGCCTTAGTGAGCGTAAGAGACTTCATTCAAAATCATAAAAAAAATCTTTATTATTCCACAACCTTTGACTGTAGTGTAGTTTTTTCCTCCGAAGTCCACTCATAATGTTTTGAGTTCTGGAAGTCAAAGTTGAAGTTTGGGCTCTCGCATTTCCAAAACATTTGAATTCAGAAAAAAAAATCTGAAATACAATGCTTTGAAGCCACTTCATGTCAACATGAAATATATTCATGTGTGGTAAATGAGATGCGCTCAATGTTCAACAGGTTACTGCAGATCTGAAATTCCCACTCAAGCCTTCAGGCTAGCATAGTGCTATAGGTTATATTAACTCTTACAATAAAGATCACAGAATGAATACCGAGCATCAGCATTGTTCATCTTTCAGCAAAATTTAAACTCATAAATTATCCGTGTTGACTATAATAAATTCAAAGCGCTGTAACATGAATCCAATATCTATTTTAATTGTTACCAAACTTCAAATAAACCTTATTTACAGACTGCATTGTATGTCTCTGAACCTAAAAGTAATTTACGGCTTGCATGTGTTGCTTTTGTTTGCTGTGTGTGCAGTTTGATTTCACAAAGAACCTGGTGTAATTCCAACAAGGATCAATGTGGGATTAGATGATATTGAAATGAATCTTAATTCTTAATGAGCGTTATTTTATTTTATTATTACAAATTGGAAAACAGTCTATGCAATATCAGTTCAACAAATGATTCATTTTGTTATTCAGCAAACAACAAATGACTCATTTGAATGTATTTACTTGAGGTTGATTGTATGTTGTGTTTGTTCTATCATCTTAAGTTCGTCTCACGACTGAACTCACGGGAGACTTGGAATATTGCTGATATGTTTGTTTTGAGCGATCGAGTCATTATGGACACCTCATGAATCATGCAATATGTGCAGGCACTGGGATATAGAAATGATCATTTCAACATCAAAATAAATTTTGCATCACATGTGTCAAAGCAGCATTTAAGAATTGTAAATTTGGTCAAATTTGATACATTTAGGATTCCTCTGTAACTTATTTTACCCGTTGACTCCTGAACGTGTTTTGTTGATGTCATTTAGCAAGAAGTGACTCATTTCAGGTCTTCTGGAAAGTCTTTACCTTCTTCACAACAAAAACATATGACGTGCGTCTTTGCTTCAATTCAACATTTTTGGACCACAGCACCAACCTTGACCCCTCAGTGGACATTCGAGGTGTTCTTTGGCCAATGCGAGTACCTTTATCAGAAGATTGTTAATGTCATCTCTCGATGCTCCACAAGTATATGCAGTATACAGTTCACAGTTTGCAGCAAGCATACTGTGGAGCGGCTTTCTTTACACAGTGTAATGTTACAAGTACTTTTGTGTTTGATGAGCAATAATTGTGTTGTTTCTCCTGCCTGTTCCTCAAACCACATATTACAAATGTTAATGTTATATTTGTGCAACACCCCAAAGGGAGGTAAAACATTCATTTGCATGTTATTAAATGAGAATCCGCAGTATACTGTACGCATTACAATATCCTGTTGTAATGGGACTTTAGGGAAGTTGATATCTGAAATGTGTGCTTCCTCTGAGCCTTTGTGATTATTTAAACTCTGTTTATGACAGGCCAAGGGTTTTGAGAAGGTATATTTCGGGTACATAACTCATTTGATTCTGTGTTCTCCGAATGTTTTGTTTATTTCTCTGAGTCATTCTAGTTCAAGTACTTCCGCTGTTTTTGTCGCGCCACGTGGCAAAAAATGAATTGTGGAAGCATTTATAACAGAGAGCAAAATGCATTACTGTATGAATGACTGTAAAGGAATAACCCAAAAAATGACTCTCAAGTCATCCAAGATGGAGATGAGTTTATTTCTCAATGGGAACAGATTTGGAGAAATTTAGCATTACATTACTGCTCACCAATGCTCATATTTCTCTCCTGATTCAGACAAGATAACTTTTTCTCTGGAGAAAGTGGTATTATGGATGGAGGACTCATGCCGGCAGCAATGGTTTAAAGTTTAAAACATCTTAATAATGGATTTGTTTCTTACAAACATGCAGATTTCACTTTACAAGATGTTAATTGATGGACTGGAGTGGTGTGGATTACTTGTGGATTACTGTGATGTTTAATCAACTGTTTGGACTCTCATTCTAAAGGCAAATACTAAGCAAATATTTGGTTTTAGTTACACCATAAGGCATGATTTGAATCAGCTTTTTGTGACATATTGTTCATGCTTTGTTGTTGTTGAATGCTTTGTATGTCATTTTGCATCTTTTATGTTAATGAATGTATGGGCCACTGTTGTTTGTGTGTTCATGGATGATACCAGTGTGAGAAATATCCCCTCATCACAGTATTGTGGGTTTGAATCTCCACAAGGGCCCTTTGAGGTTGTTTTGACTGAGGGGCAATTGCAATTACATGATGAATGTTTTCCATCTGATGCAGTTGAAAACAAACATGCCCTCCCTCTCTCTCTGAGCAATTTAAACATAGCTCTAAACCATGTCTGATCTCTTACAAATATCCTGAAGAACTCGTTATAATATTCTAAACATCACCTGTCCATATACTGTAGGAGGATTAGGTTTCATTTGTTTCCGTTCAGTCACCATTTTCAATCAATTCTAATTTAATGTTGAATAATTAAGACTCCTTTGCGGTTTTTGTTTCTATTCAAAGCTCTAGTATTCTAGTATTACAAAGTTCTGATATTCTAGTCAAGTATCTTAAACCATTATGGCATTTTCAAACATGAAGACTTATTTCCCCAAATTATAATCACTGATGTTGCAAAGTTCAAAATGTTTAGAAGAAGCTGCACTGAAAAACTTCATTGCATTAACATTTTCAGTCATATTCTTTTTTAATAATCTCGCAGTGTGTAATGAGCGTTTAGTGTATCTGTGGCTTTGTGAGTCACTTGAAGGAACGTTGAATTATTTAGCATTTTACAAATGCATTTCAGGTTTGTTTTTGTTCTTTGTTGTATGTTTTATGAAATACAAAATAGATATGCACACTAATGAAATACATATTTTTTTTATATATACAGTTAGTCTCTCTCTCTCTCTCTCTATATACATATACATACAGTATACATATATATATAAACATCACCTGTTTATAGTAATAATAATAAAATAATATACACACACATATACATATATATATATATATATATATACACACACACACACACATTTATTATTATTATTATTATCATTTTTATTAAAATATAATAATACATACTCATTGTAATTGCATTATTGTATTATTTGCTGCATGAGAAACATTAGAATAAATATTTTTGATCAGATACGATACAAAACGATGTTATTACAGATGTAGGCTTCTACGCCATCAGTTCTAATGATGATTGTATACACTTCAAATAGAGTGCACCACGCGCTTTTACGCATCAATGCGCATGTCCGTTGTTGGATGAGCGCGTAATATCGAAACAGATCGTATCATCATTTCAGATCCCTTGCCGTCATTATGTCATCAGCATCTGCGGACACTTAAAGGCTGTAAATGTTGGACAGATTTCAGCACTCTGCATCTTCAACTTTATCCAGCACAGGTACAGCACGAGTTCATGCTGAATTTACGCGGTTGTTCGTCTTACGCTTTTGGGTGATCCACCATAATAGCCATTTAGTTTGCTTCATTTGCGTTTTCATTCATGCCAGATGTGTCTTTAGAATGTGTTTTGATGTAGTGAATAGAAAAGGTAGAAACGAACTAATTTTTATGACTGTTCAAAAAGTGCTTTGAAAAAAGTTGTTGTTATTTCTTTTAATTTTGACTCTAAAAATACACTTTTCATCCGGTGAGGTTTGGATACAATGTGGCTGCGTGGGAAGCTGTGTAATGTGGAAGATTGCGCAAGAGTTTGGCTGTGATCCTGTGGTGACTGATTTGTGAATATTTCAGCTAAAACATCTTGATTTTTCTTTCTCAGCAGCTGACAGACTTCAAGTCAGAAATAAGCCAAATGAAGCTGCCTCAAGCCGGACTTCTCTTCTGGATGTGTGTAATGAACAGGGTCCTGGACACAGGTAAGCGTTAAGATCAATGTAAACGTACATTTTCATTTAAAATGACAGTCTTGGTTCTGGTTAAAGATCTAGGCTGGTAATCGACAGGTCGGAGGGGTAAACTATCTCTGTTGTGCTTAAGACTTTTAAAGGGACAGTCCCTGTAGTAAGTGAATGAATAGGCTGTCAGAATTCTTTCTCATCTCATCCTCTTTCAGTTTTGTAGCCTATGTATTTTTTTCTGTGAGAAACGACATAATTTTTCTACAATATTATTTTTTATGCAAAGTCTGTATAAAATTAAAATAAAATTCCTATTGACGGCCACTCTACAGTTCTCGTATATTATATTATGTACGCGTTTTTGCATTGCTTTGACCACTCTCTATAGATCCCGGCTTCTCGCACGCTACGATTGGTCGATTACATACAATGCCTGCACGCTATTGGTCAAACTACATTTCAGTCATTACTCTAAGCCAGTGATACTCAAATCTGGCTCGCGAGATCCACTTTCCTGCAGAATTTAGCTCTAACCCTGATCAAACTCACCTATCTGTGATTTTCTAATGATCCTGAAGACACTGATTAGCATGCTCAGGTGTGTTTGATTAGGGTTAGAGCTAAACTCTGCAGGAAAGTGGATCTCGCGAGCCAGATTTGAGTATCACTGCTCTAAGCTGATATGTAAACAATCGCTACTATGTAAACCATAAATAGCTACTTTATATTCTATTCTTATAGCTTAAGGATAATATTAGATATTTTTCTATGTCGATCCAAAGTTGGCATCAACTGAAGCCTTTGCAAGTGTATATCACCTGTCATATCAAAATAACAATAAAATAAAATTAATATTTCAGCTGAAACAGTAATTTAACATTTTGCATTTTAACTCGGTAGGAAAGTTAGAAAGTTTTCGCCCATATTGTAGGCTACAATACTGAGTCACCTCCGTTACTCAAAAAAACAGTGCAATATTTTGCACTGTTGTGAAACAGCTGGAAAATTCAAACACAGCATAAATACTTCCTTCAATTCTTGTTGTAGACGTGACATCATTCATGTGTCCCATTGAGAGTTTCTATATGATTCCCGGCACTGGATTATTTCTTGCCCTTTGTCTGAAATCTGAACCATGCAGCTGGTGGTTTTGTTGTTTGTTTCACACACAGACTGCTGCTAATGGGGAAGTCGTGGCCTAATGGTTAGAGAGTCTGACTCGTAACCCAAAGGTTACGAGGCAGGAATTGTAGGTGGGGAGAGTGAATGTACAGCGCTGTCTTCCACATTCAATACCACGACTGAGGTGCCCTTGAGCAAGGCACCGAACCCCCAACTGGTCCCCGGGCCCTGCAGCATAAAATGGCTGCCCACTGCTCCGGGTGTGTGTTCACAGTGTGTGTTTGTTCACTGCTGTGTGTGTGCACTTTGGATGGGTTAAATGCAGAGCACAAATTCCGAGTATGGGTAACCATACTTTGCCACATGTCACGTCACTTTCACTAATCAGTGTTAGACTGTATAGGACAGACTGGGGCTAGTTGTCACATTGAGGGCTAAATCTGAGTAGCTATAAAGTTATATTACCCAAATGATTAATAATAATAAAGATTTTAACTGAATGATTGTGACTCTTAGACATTTTCTCTCAACATGTCTACATGTCTCCACAGCAGCAGCAGCAGCAGCAGCACTGTCAGTCACCCAGTGTGTGATCATGCAGTACACCAACATCACCTGTTACTGGGAAACAACCAGTCATCACCTGAACATCAGCAGCTACAGACTCCAGATTAACAAGTCAGCCACATTTCACACTAACAAAACCATCCAAAATCTACTAGCATGGGTTTTGAACATGTATTTTAAAGAATACCTTGAGTATCTATCTATCTATCTATCTATCTATCTATCTATCTATCTGTCTATCTATTTATATGTCTGTCTGTCTGTCTGTCTGTCTGTCTGTCTATCTATCTAAATATCTATCTGCCTATATGTATGTCTGTCTGTCTGTCTGTCTATCTATCTATCTATCTATCTATCTATCTATCTATCTATCTATCTATCTATCTATCTAAATATGTCTGTCTGTCTATCTATCTATCTATCTATCTATCTGTCTATCTGTCTGTCTGTCTGTCTGTCTGTCTGTCTGTCTATCTATCTATCTAGATATCTAAATATCTAAATATGTCTGTCTGTCTGTCTGTCTATCTATCTAAATATCTGTCTGTCTATATGTCTGTCTGTCTCTCTGTCTGTCTATCTATCTAAATATATCTGTCTATCTATCTATCTATCTATCTATCTATCTAAATATGTCTGTCTGTCTGTCTATCTATCTAAATATCTATCTGTCTATATGTCTGTCTGTCTGTCTGTCTGTCTGTCTATCTATCTATCTATCTATCTATCTATCTATCTAAATATGTCTATCTGTCTATCTATCTATCTAAATATGTCTGTCTGTCTGTCTGTCTGTCTGTCTATCTATCTATCTATATGTCTGTCTGTCTGTCTGTCTGTCTGTCTATCTATCTATCTATCTATCTATCTATCTAAATATCTAAATATCTAAATATGTCTGTCTGTCTGTCTGTCTGTCTATCTATCTAAATATCTGTCTGTCTATATGTCTGTCTGTCTCTCTGTCTGTCTATCTATCTAAATATATCTATCTATCTATCTATCTAAATATGTCTGTCTGTCTGTCTATCTATCTAAATATCTATCTGTCTATATGTCTGTCTGTCTGTCTGTCTATCTATCTATCTATCTATCTATCTATCTATCTATCTATCTATCTAAATATGTCTATCTGTCTATCTATCTATCTATCTAAATATGTCTGTCTATCTATCTATCTATCTATCTATCTATCTGTCTATCTGTCTATCTATCTGTCTGTCTGTCTATCTGTCTGTCTGTCTGTCTGTCTGTCTGTCTGTCTGCCTGTCTATCTATCTATATCTATCTGTCTGTCTAAATGTCTGTCTGTCTATCTGTCTATCCATCCATCTGTCTGTCTGTCTGTCTATCTGTCTGTTTATCTGTCTATCTATCCGTCTATCTATCCGTTAGGGCTGGGCGATAAATCGCATGCGATAGTCGATCTCTGTCTGTCGGTCTGTCTGTCTGTCCGCTCATGGTGGCTTTGATTGGCGTGACTATTGTCAGCCAACATGCAAACTTGTACTGATCGGTGAAACTGATAATTGCTAAACGTTAATGCTTCAGGAAACATGTTACAGCCCATTAACTCAAGTCTCACACATTGGGAAGTCACTTCACCTTTAATTTGGTTTTTCATTTGAAATTCATTTACATATACATCAATAAAGACCATTTTATCATTTTAGGGGATTTACAAACTGATCTTTTTATTAGTTTTAAGTCTACTAACTAACTAACTTATCTTGATTTGAAAATACTTACCAATCTGTCAGTATGGTTTTGAGTAGACAGAGAACCGATAAAACAACAGGACGTTTAAATTGCCAAGTGCAAGTTTTCATATTGACTCATTGCAAAGGTTTTTGAAGCAGCTTTATTTGCATTTTATTTCATTTGTAAGCATATAAGTGAGTGTGAATATTCCTGTGTTATTCTGCATAGAACCTCTTGTGAAAGTAAACACAGCTTCATCCCGGTGGGTGTCTGTAATACCAGAGGCTCTAACTGCTCCGTTCAGCCCATCGATTCAGCACTACACTGTTTCTGTGCGGATGTGCTGGCGTCCACACGCACCGGATCCATACGCTCACCGCCGTACTTCTTCAATGGGGTCAATGCGGGTACTACATGTCACAAAACAACATTAACGTACACTTTGTTTATTCCTTACATATTGGTGACACATACCTCGAAAAATATACTGCTTATCAGACGGCATCATGTAAATCACTCATTTCCATCTATCGTAATGTTTAATGTCATTATTCAGCATGCTTTGCACCTGTATCCATTACACCGAAGGCATTTCATACCTGACCACAGTAAACAACCTGTAAATAAAGAGTCTTTTCTTCTAAATACATCTGTATTCTCAGTATGTTTTCTCTCTTTACTGCAGTGAAACTTCGTCCTCCACAGATAACAAATGTCAGGCCATCAGAGAGAAACTCCGAGTGTTTGCAGGTGATCTGGAGAATGGCTGAGAGCTTTCCCAAGAATGAGGAAGTCTACATACTGCTCCAAATGGAGTACATGACACACAACCAGGTTTATACATAAATGACTAAAATTCACCATTCTGTGCTCATTTACTCACTCTCATGTCTTTCCAAACTTAAACTTATGATTATAACTTATATTTCGGTCTTTTTCACACACAAAGCTGTTGTTTGCTTTCAGAAGGCAGATTCATTTAGACAGCTTTTATGCACTAAAAGCTTCTTCAAAAGCTTCTTCACTAAAAGCTTCTTCATCTCCCGTTGTCTTCCACAGAAGAAAGAACGTAAATAATAACAGAAGTGCTCTCAATTGTACTGAATGTGCACTCGTAGTGTACCTGTACGTCAAGCCTTAAAAAGCATTTTAAAAAGCTGTACTTTCAGATATTATAACATTATTGAAATAAAAGTCCACTTAAGTGTACTTAAAAGAATACACATTCATGACTATTTCTTAACATACTTAAGTACACTTTTAAAAAGTATCAGATTAAAAGTGTTACTTTAAAGCACATTTTAAATCGTTGTTTTAATAATCTTTTGTCATGTGTTAACTAACATAAAACATGTAAAATACTTGATTATAATTACTATAGTGAGTTAGTTTAACTGTAGTGAGTTATTTGAATTTTGAAGTTACATTTGAATTTACATTTAAAATGCACTAAACTTCATCATTACAAATGTGTGATTAAAAATATAGGCATATTTAATTAGATGACATACATGTTTCAAAAGAAATTACATAAAACACAAGTATATTTTAGTTACCATAAATGCTTATCAGTACATTTGGCAATACGCATGGACATGAAGAAGCAAGGTAAAAAAAAACACTCTTAAGTTCAAATTGCAATTCATAACAATTTAAAGTAGAATATATTTTAATTCATCTGTAAATGGCATGCAATTAAGTTTACAAAAACATTACATTCTGTGTATTCTTTTAAAGTATAGTAATTCCATAGAGTACTCTTTTTAAAAGTATACTAACGTGAACTTCATTTTCACAAGGTTTAACAAATCTGGTGTATAGATGGACCATATATAAGATTAGACCATTAATGAAGCTCTATCCTATGATCCTGCAGACCCGATCTCAGACTATACAAGCGTTTTCCAATGAGACATTGGAGCTGTGTGATTTACACCCAGGATCCAAGTATACAGTGAGGCTGAGAGCTCAGGACAGTCGAGCGCATGCTTACTGGAGCTCATGGACATCTGTAGACACAACCACAGCAGAAAAAGGTGAGACTTTGACATTTGATGCTCCTTGAACTCTTAAAATGAGCATGCATATTCACATGCCACCAAACAGACAATTAGTCAATGCAATACAAAGCATACTTTCAAAAAGACTAATTGTTATGGAAATCATATGCTTATGAGTGATCTCAATGTGATGTTTTCGGACACTTAATTGCATGTTATTTACAATTAAATAAAAATATATTATAGTTTAAATGTAAATTACATGTAATTAGTTTGAACTAAAAGTGTTTTTTTGACTCACTTAAGTACATCTCTATGTGTGATTTCATAATACAATTATGAAATCACACATCTTTGAAATATGGTTAAAGTGTATTACCAAGTTAACGGACAAGCATTTATGGTAAACTAAAATATACTTTAATGTCATTTCTGTTGATACTTCTGTGTTATGCATTTAAGTACGTTTACATAGTAATTGTACAGTAGAGTTAGTAGTTTTAAAATATGTGATCTTTAATTATAATTATACAGTTAGCTTTAATGGTATAATTTTATATTTGGTCCAATCATATCTATTTTTTTTTTTTTTGAAAAGAAGTTTACATTAACATACTTTTTAAAAAGAGTACTCTATGGAAATAATATACTTTAAAAGAATATACTTAAGTGTGTACAAATGTAATGTTTTCAGACACTTAATTGCATGTTATTTCCAAGTAAAAGAAAAGGAATTAGTTTAAATTGATATTAAATACAGTTCGTTTAACTTAAGAGTGTTTTTTAACCCAGTAGGACTTAAATACATCTATATATATATATACCATATATATTTCATAATTATTCTATCATCTCCGAATGTACTGACAAGCATTTATAGCAAATTAAAATATACTTTAATGTTATTTCTAGTGAAACTTGCATTTAATTCATGCATTTAAGCATACATTTCTAATGATGAATTTGCAATTTAGTATATTGAAATTATAATCACTTTAGCATCTATTAAATACTTTACATGCACTGCAGTATGGTAGTCAGCACATCAAAACAAGTGTACTTTAAAGCATGACAAAAGATTATTAAAACATGATGATTTAAAATGTATTTTAATTTTAATTTGACATTATTACGAAGTGCGTATACTTAAGTACTTTTTATTTTATGAATATTCTAATTTCTGCAAGTACAGTTTTTTAAACATATACTTTTAAGATTTGAAGTACACTACTTCTTTTTACGATCAATTTGCTGACGAAGAGAGACGTCTGTTTGAGTGATTAGAGTTTGTTAGTGTTGTTAAATATGGATGAATATGAGTTTGGATTGATCTTTCCTCAGCGCCGTCTGCGGCTCCTCCGCTCTGGAGACTCATCCAACCTGCAGAAGAAGCTGGAAGGAGAAGCCTCACCTTGCACTGGAAGGTTTGCTTATGTTCTTTAGAAAACTGTTTCCAAATATACACGATGAGGATGCGATTCAAAGCATGATAGAACGTCTGGAGCCAACAGAAAAACAGGAACCTCTTTACGCCAGTTGCATCATTGTAGTTCTCAGTCATATTGATTCTGCTTAATATTAAGATGACTCACCTAAAATTCTTTGAATTGAGAATTGAACACAGACACAAATCAATCTGTTGACAGAGATCTCAGACTTTGTTATCTTACCAGGTTTGAACACAATCTCTTTTTCACAGGAGAAGCATCTGTATTTAATGTTATTCAGATGTCAAAGTGATCTAATTTGTGATTTTTCTTTTCTTTGAGATGGCATAATCAGGATGTATTCACTGGAAAATATATTAAACATAACAATGGCTTGACCGTTAATGTTTAATTAATGTTTAATATAAGTTTCCACCTGCCGTATGAACAAAAACAAAGCAACAAGATGAATATAGATATGTAAATAGATCCGTGACAGAGATGAAAGATTCTTTTTGTTTGTGGCTCCAGGCGCTTCCTGTTTTAATAACACTCTTTCAGATTTTCCTCAGTCAGCTTAAATCTGACAAACAGCATGACCACATCCTGCCTCCCCACCCACTCCACACTTACGAACCACCTGAATTTAGCACATTTAGCACCTGATTTACTGATTAAACCATCTGCACATCTGACTTGTTTTTAAAGAGATAGCTCACCCAAAAATGAAAGCTCTGTCATCCTTTACCCTCATGTCGTGCACACCTCACCTGTATGACTTTCTTTTTTCTGTGGAACATAAAAGTAGACATTCTGTAGAATGTCAGTGTGTTTTGTCCATACAGTGTAAGTCAATGGGATCCAAAGTTGTTTGGACCCTGATGTTCCTCAAAATATCTTTTTTTTTTGGGATCCAAAGGAGAAAAAAGAGTCATACAGTTTTGGAATGACATGAGGGTAAGTAAATGATGACAGAACTTTTTTTTTTTTTTTTTACTTTAAGCAATTTCATTAAATATCACTCTTCTGCTGGAAGATCTAATATATTTAAATATATTTTAAAATATACAAATAATTTCAAACAACATGTTGCTTTTATAGATTTTAAAATATACTTGGTAAAACATCCAAATCTATCTATCTATCTATCTATCTATCTATCTATCTATTTATCTATCCAAAATGTATTTTGAGATAATTTATGTAATTTTAATTTATGTATTTATATATCTATCCATCCATCCATCCAAAATATATTTTGAGGTTGATATGTTATTTTTTTTTTTATTTATTTAATTATCCATCCATTCGTCCATCCATCTATCCAAAATGTAATTTGAGACTAGATAATCTATCTATCTATCTATCTATCTATCTATCTATCTATCTATCTATCTATCTATTAAATGTATTTTGAGATTGGATATTTTAAATGTACTTAAAGGACAAACTTTATTTAATTCATTCATTCATTCATTCATTCATTTACCCACCCAAATATATTTAAAAAATTGCAAATACAATTTTTGACCTTTGAAGTACATTTTGTAATATATTTTGGCATTTGAAGGTTTAAATAAATATATTTTCTTAAGCCATGCTGTTTGCATATATTTAGTATATATTTGAAGTATTTTTTAGCCAGAAAACATTTATTTTATGCTGTGATGTACACTAAGCTGATTGGTATCTGGATGTTGTGCAACTTCCTTTCACAGCTGATACTACTGATACTATATCATGGGTTTGAGGACAGCTGGTGTGATGTACTGAACACTCAGCACCTGAATTTGTGGTTTTAATGTGGATTAGATTTTGTCTGTAGGCACAAACACACGCTTAATATGATCATAAAAGAGAAACTAATTCTTCTGGCTGGTCCGTCTGCTCACTTAATTGTTGAGTATGATGGAATAATGGTTATTCACCTGTGGCTTCAGTTAAACTTAATAGGTTTTAATAAGCTGTTTTGTCTCCAGTCTTTCAATGCATACAATAACATCTGAAAGGATAATAACCTCAGAATGATTCCAGGCTTACAGCTGGCTTGATTAATGTGTTTGGGTATGAGGTGATATTCATCCCATCACAGGGGAACATCTGGAACAGGAAATGAACACAGAATCCACAACTAATCCTGTGCCTGTTAAATGAATGTGTGTTTATTGCTTTACATGTTTATGCATAGCAGGGTTATTATTAACTGAACTAAAACCATATAAAAGACATTTCTGATACTTTAAATAAACTAAACGTTGAATGAAATAAAATAAACTATTTTAAAAATGTATTTTATTTCAGCTAGTTGTCTGAGGCAACATTTCTCATTTTAATTTAGTTTAACTTGTACTAAAATAACTAAAACAAAAATAAAAATGAAGAATAACTATATAGACATATTTTAAAAAAATTATACAAATGGCAAAAACACACAACAAAACTACTAAAACTTTGACTAAAGGTAAAATCAGAATGAAAAACATAAAATAAAAACTAATTCAAAATATTAATAAAAGTTATAATAGTATCTCTCAATTCTATAACACTGATTCATAATCATTTTCTTTACTTAATCATTTTCTTTATTCTCTAGTCTAGTCTGATTTTTAGTGCATCACTTAATTTTAAGGGCTGTAACAGATAACATTTTAATTAAATACGTTTCATGAAATTAATAAAAAAAATACTTTTCTGTTTTATGAAGACTGCTCAGAAATAATAATTATTATATATAATTATATTATTAAATAATAATAATTATTATCATGGTTGTTTTATTCAGTTGATTAATTTCAGTTCTTACAAATTGAAAACTTATCTTTATTTTTATCCAATTTTTTTTTCCAACTTATCCAATTTTTAAAAGTTTTTATATATATAATTTCGAGAATAGTTTGTGTTTGTAGTCTCACCCTCTGAGATTTGATTTGTTGTAATGTTCTAAATTATATTATAAAGTTATAAAATTAAATGTATACGTGTGTGTGTGTGTGTGTGTGTGTGTGTGTGTGTGTATATATATATATATAATATATATATGACACAAAAGTCTAGCTGTGATCAAGGAGTCAAGGTTTGTCTGGTTATCCTGGTCAGTCTTGTAACTACTCCATCTGACTACAATTAGCATCTTTCTCCACTGACCTGCTTTAAAACTTGACTAATTATTCATAACATGTAATATCTCTTGGTTTTATGTGTCTGTTTCAGCCTGTGTCCTGGCCTGAGGTCAATGGCGTTGTGCTCAGTTACTCAGCGTCCTGTCACAGTGATCTGGATTCATCGCAGTGGACCTGTGGCACTATAGACGCATCCAGACGTTTCTGCGTCCTCACCATCTCTGACGATCCCTGTCACTGCAGCCTGATGGCAACAAACTCTGCCGGGACGTCACCTCCAGCTCACATCTCCATACCTGCACATACACATGCAGGTAAATCACTGATGGGATGCTTCAGTGTGTTTAGGATTTTCAGTGGAATTATCGTGCAGCTAATAACAACTGTTGAGATGATTTCTAGCTGGCCTAGGTTGGTATTGATTAGGGGTCGACTGTTGTGTGTTTTTCAGGGCCTATGCCGATACCGTTTATTACAGATCAAGTTGAACGATAACCGATATTTTGAACTGATATATATGTCTGGTGTAAAAATGAAAATGAATGTCAAAATAAAGAATAACAAGGGCTCTGACAAAAACTTTCTTTAAATGCTTTTAAATTATTTTATTGGCAAATCGGTTTTGAAAATGACCGATACCGATAACCATACAAATGCTTAATATCGGCACTGATAATCAGTTGACCCCTGGTCTTGATGCAGTTGTATTATATTATGTTATAGATTAACTATTTTGAGCCAACATAAACAGAGAAAATAATCAAATGAGAATAAGCACCTTTTATTTGTAAAGCATTTTATTCTTTGATTTATTTTGTAAAAGGTATCAAAATAATTTTAGAATAAATGATGGCAGAACTATCCCTTTAAATAATTTCATTAATTTGCTATCTAAATAAATATATTTAAAAACATAACAATAATTTCCAACAATATATTGCTTCTTGAGTTTTTAAAATATATTTACATGACAAAACATAATTAAAAGTATGTTACTTAGATTTCCTCATTTTTTAAATGTTATTTGTTATTTGGTTGTTGTTGTTTTTTATAGTATTGTAAGATTGGACATATTAGCTGTATTTAAAGAGAAAAAATATTCAAAATATATAATATGATTAAAATAAGCACCTTTCAACAAAGTATTTAATTCCCTCATGTATTTAATGATAGCCAGTTTTTCATTGATTTATTGTAAATAATATATACAGCCCGCCTGTACTTCCAGTAAAGTCTTATTTTGTTGTGTTGTTTACTTCCTTCTTTTTTCTCTCCATTATTCTTCAAAACTTCATCAGGCAGGTCAAGTCATGTTTTCAACCGTAATGGAAGACTGACATCCTGCTACAAACACAAAGCAACTTTCTTGTAGTTGTTTCGTGAAATAGAGATGCCTTATGGGAAATCCTAAAAAAAGGTTCATAAAAACAACATCCTTATTGGAAATCACGCGGTCATTTATCCCAAACTCTCCCGTTTCCTGCCCTAGACAAACTCCGACCCCCTCAGGCTATCAGCTACACCCCATTGGACGACACTCGACTGAAGGTGGAATGGACAGCTGCGCTGAACCAATCAGAGAGCAGCTTTGTGGTGCAGTGGACTTCTGTGCCTTACAGCGAACCAACTAGTCTGCATTGGGAACATATGAATGAAACTGCAAGAAGCTTTATTCTCACAGGTCTGAAAAATCACTTTGTTTCCTATAGAAATCATGTAGTAATTTTTTGTTTGTTTCACATACAGTATAGTCATTTTCTGTTTTGTTTTTTTTTGGCCTGTTGGTGTGGATGCACATAACACAAAAGTTTACAGTTATCAATGGCATTAATATATTCTGGGATATTAATCAGATATATATTCATTAATTCAATTTTTTTTATTTAAACAAGATAAATAAAAAGAATATCTTAAACAGCATTATTATTATTGTATAGTAATATTGAATGGGAATTCAGGCATTTTTGTCCTTAACTGAAAAACCATGCCTGCTTTTTAATATATTATATTGTAGTCCTTTACCAATAATTATAGTTTAATCATAGAACTACAACAGAATAGTGTTAGTCCATGTTTATATGTGTGTTTCAGGTCTTGTGCCAGAAGTCCCATATAATCTGTCGGTTGTGAGTCTGTATGGGGAACAGACAGGAGGTGGCATCTCAGTCATTGCATTCACACGGGAAGGAGGTCAGTTATTACACTGAAAAATGTGCATTTATTGGAACTGAAGGTATGGTAGTATTGCAGTAGTGTTCATCTGTTCTATTGCCATAAGCCATGCTCAAACAATTAAACAAAAGAATATCATAATATAGAAACATTATCTTTTGGGGAGACTGGGGCTAGTTGTCACACATACTACAGTACATCTCTGTAGGTTGATCTGCATGTCAAATGATGGTAAGAACTATCCCTTTAAGCAGTTTCATCAAGCATCATCCTTCTTCTAGAAGATCTATATTATAAATATAAATCTATTTAAAAATATACAACTGATTGCAAACAATATATTGCTTATTTAAAATTTAAAATGTATTTAAATAACAAAACATAATCAAAATATTTTACTTAGATTTCCTCATTTTTTTAAATGCTAATTATTTGTTTGTTTGTTTAAAGTATTTTAAGATTTTATACTAATTGTACTTAAAGAGAAAAAATATTTCAATCTATATATACTTAGGCAACAGTACATAAATAGGCTACTGGTGGATCTGCATGTCATGTAGGCCTGCACGGAATCCGCGGCCGCAGATATCCGCAGATAGTAGCGCCCGTCATTCACTAAGCATACACAACCTGCGCATGCGCGTTTGAGGCTGCGCTGTCTGACGTGACTTTTTTATGTGAGAGCGCACAAACAATTTCATATTTAAAATGTCCAAAATAAAACTAACCGCGGAAGAGTTGAAAAAACGTCACCTCTCTGCAAAAATTACGGCACGGGACAGAGCAAAAGAATTTAGTAATGACTTTTATGAGGATGGGGGAATGATGTTCTGTAAATCCTGTCAGCACTCCGTCGATTACCTGAGGCGACAGACGGCACTGGAACATCTCAAATCCGCTCGCCACAAGAATCGAAAGCAAAGTTCTGTTGGTAAGTTTTATTTAAAGTGATATTTACTTATTGTGTTGTAAAGTTATGAAAAGTGTTTTATCTTAATACGCGCTAAATGAGAAAGTATTAGTGCTGGGTGGTATATGAGGTGTATTTTTCAAATGCCATCATATAGCGGTGCAGAGATGGAGAAAAAAAAAATCAATGGCCAACAAAGCATCAAGTCACGATAAAGTCACGATTGTCTGTAAAGCGAAAAAAAACCTTTATTCTGACATCTGCGTGTTCTGCGCGTCTCTGTGAATGAGCGCCGCAGTGTCAACTACTACACATACTGGAGTACGCATGACGCTCACCCGTCTCACTATAAGAGGACATGAACTTCATCTCCAAAAGAAAAAAAAGAACTTCATCTCCAGCGCTACTCTGAGAGTCACTGCACCAGGATTTTACCATCCAAACTCAAAGCTCTTCACTACAATCCGCCAAAATAAAAGTTCGTTTTAACTTTATGACAGAAATTATGACAGAAATATATTGCTATATTGTGTGGTAGAATGAACTTCTCAAAGTAATATTAATAAGGAATATCAAACATTTTTAAGGAATATCAAACAATTTCTCAATTTTTGCATCCATGTTTAAAATTTAACCAGCCTAAGCATCTGTTGTGCACCACATTGCCAATGAAAAGAAAATTGTTAATGTTTCATCAGTAATTTTTTATAAATAGCACATTTGTGTATATACAGTGTTTATATATTCAGCATACTCCTGACAGAAAATAAGCCAATATAAACCTAATATTAAGCCCTGTCAAGTAAAGAAGAATATACGGGGTAGGAGTAGGGGTAGGGGGCGCTGTCGTGGGGGTCATCCTACCACCCAGCACTAGAATGTATTAACAGTTTGTATAGCTCTTTTATTTTGCTATAATATAAACAACAATAATTTTATATACTATATATATACTGTCCTCATTTGTAAGTCGCTTTAGATAAAAGCGTCTGCTAAATGACTAAATGTAAATGTAAATATATATACTGTATATATAATCACATGCATATTAAATGAGTTTAAATGAATGAAAGTTGTATTTAATATGTCTACTGAACCAATTAAAACTCTTTCAAATTTAATTCTAATTAAAATACTTTACCCCCCGCCCCCCCCAGCATCATTCAGAACACAGACATTGGCCTCCTGTATATCTAAGACTCCATCTACAGCTGAAAGAAAGGAGTTCATCTTTGATTTCATAAAGACCTTCATTGAAGCTGACATCCCTCTGGAAAAAACTTCTAAATTTTCGCCATTTTTACAGAAATACTGCAAACAGGGAGGGTCAGTTCCTGCCCCATCTCACCTACGCTCTGATTACCTTCCACAATTATTTCCTCAGTATTTGGAGGATATCAAGCAGGCTGTACATGGAAGTCCTGTATATGTAATTGCTGATGAAACAACAGATGCTTGTGGCCATTGTGTCCTTGCTATTCTCCTCCAGCCAGTGGGCAAACCACCTGTTGCAGCAGATCTAATTTTTTTAGATCGTGTTAACTTCAGCACTGTATCGCAGGCTGTCATCTCCTGTCTTAACTCCAACAACATCAATTTCAATGACATATGGGCTTTTGTGACCGATTCTGCAAGTTATATGAAAAAGGCATATAACACAATTCTCCACGGCCTATTCCCCAATGCCAATCATGTCACCTGTCTGGCACATCTGCTGCAGTTGGTTTTAGAGGTGTTTCCAGACACATTTGAAGAACTGAACCGGATGTGTGCTTTGGTAACGCTTTTGGGTTTCTGCTCGCCCCCCCCATGCCACCTTGAATTGAGGGCCTTCATGATGCAGCAGGGCCTGTCTCCTCTCATGCCAGTCTTTGCTGTCCAGACAAGATGGGGATCCTGGATAAAAGCTGTGCAATACCTGGCAGAAAATATTGATGTCTTGCAAGGCTTCATCCCAACGCTGCCACCGACCTCTAAAGCTGTGCGGGACCTAGGAGTTCTGTTAGAGGAGAATGGAAAGCTCCTGAAAGTCCAGGCCTCCTTCATTGTGGAGCACAGCGCCGATATACTTGCCACTCTAACCAAACTGGAAGAAACCTCCAGACCCACAGCTGCCAGCATCTTCAGCCAGCTGGAGGACCTCAGCATGCTGTTTGAGTATGGCCGCACTGCAGATGCTGAGGATTGGCGTCCCAAGACTAGAGAGCAACTGAAGGATGAGAGGTACACTTGTTCAGAGCTGTTTAAAGAAGCAATGGCAGAATGTTTCATCAAGCTACAGGCAGTGATGGAGAGACATCCTTGCACTGAACTATTCAAAGTCCTCCCAATCTTTGATCCTGCCAGGGTATCCGGTTTAAAACCTGATATTGACAATTATGTTCAAGTTGTCCCTGCACTGAGTAATGTCTCCACAGAAGAGTGGCATCGCTACATCCGGATGGAAAAGATGCCAGGGAAGATCGAATGCCAACACTCGCCCCACTAGCTGCACTGTACCTGCATCTCCCTACTACTTCAGTGGATGTGGAGAGGCTTTTTTCTCACTATTCCGCACTTCTAACAGAACACAGACGCAGCCTAACAGAGGAGAATGTTAAAATGATGCTGATTGCCAAATTTAACAGCAGAGATTAACACATCTACATTACAACTTCACTCGCATCCAGTAGTTTTTCTGATGTAAATAATGTACATAACTTTTTTCTGATGCAAAAATACTACTGATTGTAAATGACTATTTTTACTACTAAATTAGTTTTCTAATGTACTGCATTTATTGAAGTGTTCAGTTGATTGCCACACCACTTATTTTATTTATTTATAGATAGTTGTTAAAAGTACCTTATTTATATTTATTATTTATTTGTGCATGCATATTTATTTATTGTTGAATGATATCAGAGTATTTCTATAGTCTTTGATGATATGCAAATGTTTAGTTGATGATTTGTGTACAATTTATAAAGAAATGTTTCCTGCATCTTTTAGTGGATTTAGTATAAAAGAGACCTAGCTTTGTTTAACAAACCAGTTGTTCCAAAATGATTTGTATTGTAAACCTTAAATAAAAGTTAAGAAGTGAATATTTTTTCATGTTATTTGTAATGTTTTCAGCTTTCTGTGCTCTCCTATACTCTTAAAACCATTCCGCAGAATTCCACAGATTTTCAAAAAAAAAAAAGCAGAAATCGCCAAAAAAGTCTGCAGATTCCGTCTGGCCCTAAGTCATAATTTTGCTGAAAAGCCATTAAAGGGTTTGTTCACCCCAAAATAAAAATTCTGTCATTAATTACCCTCATGTCGTTCCAAACCCCTAAGACCTTCGTTCATCTTCGGAACACAAATTAAGATATTTTTGATGAAATCAGAGAGCTATCTGACCCTCTAAGAGAGCAACGCAACTGTAATATTCCCAGGTCCAGGAACGTAGTAAGGACATCGGTAAAACAGTCCATGTGACATCAGTGACTCAACTTCAATTTTGCAAAGCTACGAGAATACCTTTTTTTTTTTTTTTTTTTTACGCAAAGAAAACAAAAATAACCTAATTTACTCAACAATTCTTCTCCCCTGAGTTACGTCCTCCGCCATTTTGAAGAGTACCCAACAACGTAATCAGCGTTGTTTACGCTAAGGGGAAAGCGTGCATATGCGTTGTGATACTCTCCAAAATGGTGATTGCGCTTTGATTTCTTCAAAAATATCTTAATTTGTGTTCCGAAGATGAACTCTTATGGGTTTGGAATGACATGAGTGTGAGTAATTAATGACAGAATTTTCATTTTTGGGTGATGTGTGTGCATGTCTATAAAAGTATTTTATA
Source organism: Tor tambroides (assembly GCA_021397915.2). Lineage (NCBI taxonomy): Eukaryota > Metazoa > Chordata > Actinopteri > Cypriniformes > Cyprinidae > Tor > Tor tambroides. The sequence continues at coordinate 74,980 of JAFVLL020009799.1, read as the reverse complement.
TATAAGTATATTATATATTGTTATATATGTTTTTATATAGTATATCATCCTTCACATAAGGTATTAATCTCAAATCACAGGTTCCCACTGTGACAATGTACCCATATAATGTGAAAACATGCCCCAGTCTCCTTTAAACATCTTGATCTTTTTTCTTCTGTGTAGTTCTTTGATTTTCTAATCATTTTCTTACCAATTAAGATACTTAACATACAAAGTATATAATAATATAATAATAAATAACCAAAAAAACAAACAAACAAAACAAAACAAAAAAAAAACATGCAGCCGCTCATGGCTTTGCAACAATTCAATGTACACATCGATCCAGCTCATGGCAACACCTGTATTAATATATATATATATATATATATATATATATATATATATATATATATAACAACATGAACACGTGTTTTCATAATTAAAGTTAGTCTGTAAATGAAGGCACATTAAAACAATATATAGGAACATTTAAAGGGACAGTTCACCTAAAAATTAAGATTCTGTCTTCATTTACTCACCCTTAAGTTATTCCAAACCTGTATGAATTTCTTTGGGTAACCAGTTGATGGTAGCCATTCGATTCCATAACATGGAAAAAAATACCATGGAAGTCAGTGGTTACCGTCAAGTTGCCCACATTCTTCAAAATATCCTCTTTTGTGTTCAACAAAAGAAAGAAATTCATACATGTTTGGAATGACCTGAAGGTGAATAAATGATGACAGAATTTTCATTTTTGGGTGAACTGTCCCTTTAATGCTCTCTCATGTGCCTGCAGTGATCCATGCGTTCCTGTGTTTTTAGCGCCCTCTGTTGGCCCAAATATGACAGTGATAAAGACGAACAGCAGCAGTGTTTTTCTGAAATGGGACCCTGTTACTTTAGAGAAACTTCATGGCTGCTTCCAGAGCTACACTGTACTGTACAGCATAAATGGCAAAGACGGAAGTAAGACAAATGTTTCTTTGCAAAATGTTGTAAGACAATTTTATCAGAGGGGTGGGAATTAAATTAAGGCAAGTATATGAAAGAGCTCTCATGTTGGAGTTTGACGCCTCGTGTTTGTGAAGGTGTGAAGGTAGGCGCTCAAGTTGAACAGATATCTCTCGGTGGACTGACGGAAGGAACCTATAACATCTGTGTAATGGCTCATACTGCAGTAGGGGGCACAGCTGGGCCCTGTCAGATGGTGGTTGTGGGTAAGAATGAAGCCATTTGGATTGATTTTTTAAAACATTCTTACCTGTATAAATACAGCGTTATCTTTAAACCTGTTTGTGTATGTCCACAGGGCTTGAGGATGTACAAGTGATTCCCATACTGCTGTGTGCACTTCTGCTGTGTTTTCTGATTCTAATCATCCCAGTGTGCATGAGGGTGAGGTAAGACAACTTGTACAATGAGGATTCAGTTATTAAATCCATATTCATTAAAGGGGAACATTAATAAAAGTGGTTCTCTTTCAATGGATGTGGTTTACTAATAGCATATTAAAACACTACTACACTATGTTCTTTAATTAAAAAAAAAAATCTAATTTCAGTATTTATTTAATATGACATCATGCACTAACATGCGGTCTTTATAGTCACTGTTTATTGTTGTGTTTTAGGATTAAACAGTGTCTGTGTCCGACTGTACCAGACCCTTCAAAAAGCAGCCTGTCTGTCTGGTCCAACACTAAACCGTGTCAGGTAAGATCAAATATATTTATATATTTACTCAGCGAGTCAGTGAAATTCATTAGAACCCACATGCAGTTAGTTGCATCAATAATGCCGTTTTTGGTGACTGAAATGTATATATTGCTGCCAGCAGGGGGAGTTGTTATATGAAAGATAGTTTATTCCATGTTGTCTAAAGATACACTATAATGCCAAAAGTATTGGGTCACCCCTTCTAATGAGCAGGTTTGACTACTTTAGTAATTTCTATGAGTACAAATCTTAATGTTAAAGCATATAATGATATTCTAGGAAATTGTGTGCTTCTAATTTTATAGCAACAGTTTGGACAGGACCCTTTTCTATTCTAACGTGACAATGCCTCGGTGTATAAGGCAAGGTTCAAAAAGAAATGATTGATTGAGTCAGTGTGGAACAACTTGACTGGTCTGCATAAAGCCAAGTCCTAATCCCAGCTGAACACCTCTGGTGTGACTTTAAATGCAGACCTTGAGCCAAAAACTCGTCACCAAACACCAATGACTTGTACATACACTATATGGGCAAAAGTATTGTGACACCCCATTCTTTAGAACAGAAAAAAGGCACTTCCAAAACTGTGGCAACAAAGATGAAAACAGTTCATGTATTTAAAAATTGTATTTCAATCTCTGTTGCAAAAGTTTTGGAAGTGTCTGAAATGACTGTACCCATATGTACAAGTCTTTGGTGTTTGGTGATGAGTTTTTGGCGTAAGGTCTGCATTTAAAGTCACACCAGAGGTGTTCAACTGGGATTAGGGACTAGATATCGACCGATGATCGGGCCAAGGTCATCCGCCATTTTTTGAGTATTTTTTAATTAACGGGTATCGGTCAGACAGTTTGCAAATTAGGCCAATAATATACAGGCGCGTCTGCAAGCAACAGGTGACGCTGCCTCGTGCGGCAAGCAGATTGCCATTCCACTGGCACGACGGATAACCCTGTGATGTCCCCCTCTGCCTGCTAACTTTTTGAAGAGAGAACTACCTGGTAGGGCTGTACGATTAATGGAAAGCAAATCGCAATTGCGATTCGAGACGTTGCGATCTGCTAATCGCAAAGTCTGCGATGTGGACGTGATATTACTCTGTTCCAGAGCATATGCATGACTGCCAGCCTTGAGTGACAGTCTTACTAACCAATAGAGTGAGCGCACCTCCATTCTCCCCGATCAGCACTGCTCTAGCCAACTGCGTAAACACCCACCATTTAAAAAAGGTCAGATCGAAAGTTAGGCAAATTAAAACTAAAGAAAACCGTATGTAACTTCAGCCTCGAAATGACAGAAAACAAACAAAAAAGGTCATTTGCAAGAGCTCAACGCATATCAAGAGCTCGGTTCTGCTTTCATTACTGGAGAATAAAAGATAAATTTTTAGATGTTTTTATTGGTAGGCTACATGAACATTATCTTACACATTTTATCTCCCCAACAGATTAATTTGAAATAAGTTTGTATTGTATGTTCGCTAATTCAGAAGACCGCGCACACAGCCAGTGTCTCTGAATGCTTCCCATCATACTCGCTCCGCTCTGCCCCACGCTGCGCGTCTCCCGCGTCTCACGGACGAGCCGCACACACGCAGCCTGTCTCGTAATGCTCTTTTATACTCACGGTCTCGCGCCCGGTTCTGCTCCGCAAGTCTCTCACGAGCGCATCTGGCAATATGGACGAGGCCTGACGCACGCGCGCAACCTGTGTCAACTCGCGCCTGGCTCTGCGTTTAAAACGAATGTAAATTAAGTCTAACTGCTTGCTAATTTCACTTGGATGAAATGAAACATTCAGCACATTTCCCACTTGTTCTTAAAATCCCAAATACTTAAAAATGAATAAATCAGCCCGTGTAACATGTAATACTTTAATAATTGACTAAAGAAATACAGTTCTTTCTTTATAAAAAATAAACGAATCTTTCCTGTGAAATTCAGTAATTCTGTGAAGTAAATAATATTTTGGCATTCAAATACATCGCGAATACGGAAACATTTGGTTTCAGTTTCGTTTTAGTCTAAAATTCGTTTTGGCCTGTCGTTTATAGCTAGCTTCTTATATTTTTAATTCTTGTTCTTTTCTAAATACTGTTAATTAAAAGAATTTGTTGTGGAGTGAGGGGAACTAAAATAGCCTAGCTATGTTTGCAGTGTTTATTACAATGTTTGTAAACATTTCGCGTCGCATTAGGCCTATTTCTGAATGAAATAATAAAATGACTTATATGCGACTTTTCTCTCTCTCTGTCTCTAAAAACCGCAGTTTTTTATAGGCATAGCATATTTTAACCATGCAGCAAACCTTTATAAATATTTTGATAAATTACTGAAAAAAATGACTTTTTAAAACCGCTTAACTGATTGTATTAATCAGTCAAGGGGGAAAAAAGAAAATTCTGCTAAATATATCGGCTAATATATCGTACAAAAAATCGGGCATCGTATATCGGCCATCGGGCCGCCCTGATTTCTAAATATCGCATCGCATCGCTAGAGAAAAACCTATATCGTCGACTAATTAGACTTGTTTTATGCAGACCAGTCAAGTTCTTCCACACTGACTTAATCAATCATTTTTTGAACTTGTCTTATACACAGAGGTGCTACTGTCATGTTAGAATAGAAAAGCGGGTCCTGTCCAAACTGTTGTTATATTATTAGAAGCACACAATTCCCTAGAATATCATTATATGCTTAAACATTAAGATTTGTACTCATAGAAATTACTAAAGTAGTCAAACCTGTTCATTAGAAGGGGGCGACCCAATACTTTTGGCAATATAGTGTATATATATAAAGCCCTAAACTTAATAATAATTATTTATTAATTAATAATTATATAAATATAATAATAACAATTATTATTATTATTAATTTGATCATATATATATATATATATATATATATATATATATATATATAGATACAAATATTATTAATAAAATAAATAATAAAATAATAAATATACAATAATAATAATAATATAATAAAATCATAATATTTTTATATAATAATACCATTTTATATAAACATAATATTTTTTATTTAATAATAGTAATTATTATTATTTATTAATTAATTAATCATTATAGAAATATAATCATAATAATTATTATTATCATGATTATTTCTTTTTTCAGTGTTTTTTATCATCACTATAACACTTTAAATAATAATTTTAATAGTATTTCATCATATTTAAGATTCATGCATTTTATGAATTAAATATTATTATTATTATTATTATTTTGTGTATTTTTTTCTATTTTTATATATTGATATACAATCACAACATTTTTAAATAATAATAATAATTCATTATTTAAAATTCACACATTTTATGAGTTGTCATTTTATTCCATTTTATTTAGATTATTATGTGTTGTATATGTATGTATATGTGTATATACATATATGTATATATGTGTGTATATGTATATATAAACAAAGAACAGCAAGATCAGTTTTTTTATTCAGTTTTCTCTTCAATGGTCAACAGCATAAGCTACCATCCTTGTCCACCATGAGCTCCATCATCTCTAAGGGTCAAACTACAACCTACCAGAATTATGATGAGAAAGACTACGTCCCTGTCCAGGTGCTCACCTCCCACACTGCTCCACAATACAGCAATGAGACCGAAACCTACAACAGCACTTCTGCTGTAACATACCAGGACTCCAAACTCACACCAGCTCAAGCTTTCCCAACACATTTCCTCAACCAGAGCTACACCAAACCAGACCAAAAAGTCACTCCTGCTGGATATAAAGAAAACCCACAGCCCTCATCTGACGATCTCTTGTTTGAATCGCTCTTCATCTACAAAAGTAATCAAGCTGATTTATGCGGCTACATCCACGTGTCCCAGAGCTACGCGCCGGTCATTACGACCGTGGATGCGTACAGGACTCTTGACCTGAATGAGTGTCCGCGTTTCCTACAGGTTTTACCGGCGGACACTAGCACGTAGTTCACTGCAGCGTAAATCGACAGATATACACAGGCTCGTGCAGTAACGAGTTAGTTGGACCAGCATAAGGCTGGAACATAAAGCTGGGTGCAATTAAAATCAGAAACTTGTCTACTCTGTAAACTGTGTCCAGTGTAGTCAGCCACAGTTTATTATAATAGTTGCACTGGATTTACAGTAGTTTCATAGGCTGGTTCAAGAGATTGTATCCGATTGTTGTTCTGCCGACACTTGAAAATGAATTGTGAACTATTTCCAAGCAGCCTTTTTTATCTGAGCACCTCCTGTCCGATTTCGACTGGGTCAAGGACACCACATGAGGACAGCTAGTCATTTTCACATGTGACACCTCTCTCACAAAACCACTCTGGTCTCGAGTCTAATGTGCATAAACCACTGATACCAATTGCCAGTTGTGTGGAAAATATGTGCCGGGTAGGAAAATTTGCTTTCGTTGCATGGAAACTTGGCCTAGATTTGCTATTTCTGAGATCAAACAGTGCCATTTTACTGGTGACATAATATTGCTTTTCTCGTTTTTTATTAGCAAATGGTGCTTGAGAAATACAAGAATCCACATTATGCTACTTTCATATGTGATATTTGGTGTAGTCATCTTAAACCCTCCCATTTCTGTTGACACAATAAAGGAAAAACAGCCACAGACAGGACAACATGTTCCCCTGGTTACATCATGGACACAGCTTGGAATTATACAGACCTTTAAGTAAAGAACTGGATTTTTGTGTTTTTCATTCATCATTTCATTCATGTCATTCATCAGTTTTTTTAGTGATTATTTCTGATGTAGCCATGATGTAGCACTGCTGTTTGCGTTCTACCTGTCGTCTCCTGCTATCTGCTCTGTCCCGGTTTCCTCAGTTGGCCTTTTTGGATATCAGACAGAACTCTGTTAACTGGTTTTGGACATCAGACAAAAATCAATGATAACTGGCTTTGGATATCAGACAGAACCCTGTTAACTGGTTTTGGATATCAGACAAAACTAAATTCAACCTGTGTTTGAACATCAGACAGAACTCAATGATAACTGGTTTTGGATATCAGACAAAACTAAATTCAACCTGTGTTTGGACATCAGACAGAACTCAATGATAACTGGTTTTGGATATCAGACAGAACTCAATCCTGACTGGGTTTAGGTATCAGACAGAGCTAAATCCTAACTGGTTTTGGATATCAGACAGAACTCTGTTAATTGGTTTTGGATATCAGACAGAACTAAATCCTAACTGGTATTAGGTATCAGAACTCAATCCTAACTGGTTTTGGATATCAGAGAGAACTCAATCCTAACTGGTTTTACGTATCAGACAGAACTTAATCACAACTGGTTTTGGATATCAGACAGAACTCTGTTAATTGGTTTTGGATATCAGACAGAACTCAATCCTAACTGGTTTTGGATATCAGACAGAACTAAATCCTAACTGGTTTTAGGTATCAGAACTCAATCCTATCTGGTTTTGGATATCAGACAGAACTCACTCCTAACTGGTTTTGGATATCAGACAGAACTCAATCCTAACTGGTTTTAGGTATCAGAACTCAATCCTAACTGGTTTTGGATATCAGACAGAACTAAATCCTAACTGGTTTTAGGTATCAGAACTCAAACCTATCTGGTTTTGGATATCAGAGAGAACTCAATCCTAACTGGTTTTGGATATCAGACAGAACTCAATCCTAACTGGTTTTGGATATCAGACAGAACTAAATACTAACTGGTTTTAGGTATCAGAACTCAAACCTATTTGGTTTTGGATATCAGAGAGAACTCAATCCTAACTGGTTTTAGGTATCAGACAGAACTTAATCACAACTGGTTTTGTATATCAGACAGAACTACAGATTCCAGACAAAATTGGAACATTTCTAGAAATGTTGGATCCAGTCTTTTTACAAGATCTCATCAGAAGATATCCATTTTGTTTGGTGAAATTACCACATTTGTGTTGTCAGCCTACATATGAATGTAAGCTATTTTGGTCTGTGAATCAGATGAACTGGTAACCTGGAAAGCTGTGAAAAACAACATAATCCACCTGATCTGAACTATATATTGTTTCATTTGAGCGATGCCATTCCAAAATAATGTCAAAGGTTTATTTTTGTGAACAGTATCTGAAGATAAACCAGATTCTGTGGAAAAGGAAAGGACAGTGAGAGGGACACTCTGCATTGGGAACATTTTGTTGGGAATGCTGTGGTTTCGTGCCAAAGTTCACCACCGCTGGTCCGTCTTTCCTGCGACTGGAATTCCTGATAAAGTCCCTCTTTGTTTGGACAGAGACAGGCCAGGGCAGTGTCACACATACATCCGGCTCCAGAGAGTTGATCTTTGGCGACAGGAGTGCAGAGCTGGTGCAGCAATATTTATTGTGGATGAAATGTGCTATTGTTGACAGTAGATGGATATTCACACTGACCTGCCAGAACCGTGCGAACCGTTAGTACAAAACATGTTCCTTGCATTCCACCATTCCATCAGGAATTTGTCAGCCTGTGAATATGGCTCAAAAAAAAGGAATGGATTAATGCTTAGCACAATATTTGTCATTCTCGTAGTGATGTTGAGAAACCCAACGCTCTGTATGTATATATTCTGATAAAGCACATGTTATTGTTATTTGTCTAATAAAGTGAACAGAAAATCACCTTGTGTTATTGTTATCACAAGTCACAAAAGTTAATATTTAAAAGTAAACACGGTATATCTTGCTTAATTTGAGAAAATATGTGCATATATATATATATATATATATATATATATATATATATATATATATATATAGGCTATACCTGTATTGAGCGCTTTGAAATGCCAGCATATGTTGGACTCTGGTTAATATTTACTGATATTTCTTGGGTGTGGTGATTGATCATAGGTGAATTTCCTTTGCACTTTGACTGTTCCACAGTGAAGATGATTTGTGCATGGAGAAATTAATGTAAAAAGTGTACACATTTGTTAACTTTGGGTATTTCTGTATATTTAACTTCCCTAATGTCAACAGAACAATAGCACAACCTGACAAAACATCCTTAGGAAGAAGGAAGGAGGTTCATAAAAGGGCATAATAATTTAAGAAATTGATTTTTTTTTTTTTTTGAGAATTATGTCCTCCAAACTAAAATATCATCACATTATTGTTATAGCTGTTGTGTTAACTAGTGATAGCAATAAAACCACACTAACACATTCACACTGTGTAGGGTTGACTGCATAATGAAAGTAAAAGTATGGATTATGTTATCAAGACAAAGATATTTTTCAGAAATAAAAGGTTGAGGCAAGTTGCATTTTAAATGTTTTATACAATTTACTAATTATAAATAGCCAAAAATTTGTTACTTTTACATTTTTCTGTTGAATTATTGTATAACTGTTTTACATTTAGCCTATAATAAACTGTTTTAATGGCATTGTGACAACTTGCCCAATCACAAAGGTCAGTGTATTAAATAAAGGGCAATAGTTTATTAGATTAGATTAAGTACAGTTACTGTTACTACATTTTATAAAATATATTGATTTAAAAAAATGAATATACAATTGTTTTACATGTAGTTACTTATAATTATGTTTTCTTGAAATAACATAAATATAGCTATATTTATATCATTTAAAGTGTAATATATAAAGTGTAATTATATAAAATATATACATTTTAATGGACATCAGATGTAACAATTAAAAAACTGTCATTTGTGGATAAATTGACACTAGAAATATTATAAAATATTGTCACATTTGTGTTTGTCTGTAACACAATTCTAATGTAGTCTGAACGGGTTAATCTTGTATTATAACTTCAATTCCAGTGCGCGCGCGCGCGTGTGTGTGTGTGTGTGTGAGAGAGAGAGAGAGAGAGAGAGAGTGAGAGAGAGAGGGGCGCAAGATAGAACACCAAAGACGTCAGCAGTGGGCGTGTACCTGGGCGAGTAAAGTCACTTCAAACTGTTCGTGGTTCAATCTTCACTCTTCACGCGTCTCGTTCACTCGCGTGAAACTCACGTCCGTGAAATAACGCAGCGCAAACGCGGACGCGTTACATCATCAGCGCACCTTAACGCAGGTGACACGGGACACCCGGAAGAACACGACTATCACACGAGTCACTTGAGTTTCAATCAACCCCAGAAGAGCTGAGCAGATCACAGTCATGTCAGAGCTGAAGAAGAAGTTGTTTATTGTGCTGATGGATGTCGTGTGTGTGCTCGTGGGTAAGTCTGATCTTTTGTTACATCTGCATTTCTGTCTTACATGATCTGAACAGATGATTATGAAATCCACCCTGAGTTCACATAAGTTCACCTGCCACCTTTAACTGTTGCATACCACTGGATACAAGCACATTAAATCTGGGGTAATGACTATGACAGTGGTGATTATTAAAAGGAAATGTTATTTTAAAATGTAGTTTGAAACCCATATTAAATATTAATCATTATTTTGATTTTATAAATGTTTGAAGTATGTTCATACATTTCTAAAAAAAAATTAAATGACACAAATTAATCATTACTTTCAAAACATTTACAAATTCACGATTACATGATATTTGTACATTTTATATGTATGTTATATATTACATATGTATATATGTATTCATTCATTCATTCATACATTTACAAATATAATGTATTCAGCTTTTCTCATCATAGTTGCTCTATTGGATCTGAACATGCATGTTCATAAAAAGGTCAAAGGTCAACATTTAGATTTTTATTTATTTTTATTTTTAGTCTGAATTCAAAAACATTTATCACAGAACATTAATAAGATTTTTTTATTAATTGCATTTTTAATCTTTTTTTTTCAACGTCTTAACATATCTGGATAAAACAAATAAGCTTCATGTCATTGACCCAAATACGTTTTTTCCCCAATGAATATCCAAACTTCCAAACTGTGTTTCTCTAATTTACTCTTACTGACTGGTATATATATGAGGTAAATATTGAGCAATATAATACCTGAAGTGTTGAATTTATATGTCTAGTGTGACATTCCTCCCAAGTGTATCATAAGTGATAACTATGTATTTCATCCCAAAGCAACAAATGAAGAAACTACAGAAACATACCAAGGATGTGACCAAGATTGAGTGCAGAAATCTGACATTGCAAATTATTCTGAATATTGTGTTTTCCACACTAATGTATGTGGTGGTTGCACCCTGAATAATACTGTGTGAATGTGTTTTTTTTTTATTTACCTTGCATTACTGTGTTAATACCATGGTATGTGAAGATAGTAATCTACAGTGGAGTCCAAAAGTCTGAGACCATTATGGAAAAGGCGTAACTATTTTCTAACTTAAAGGAGACCTATTATGCCCCTTTTTACAATATGTGACCCTGGACCACAAAACCAGTCTTAAGTGTCAATTTTTCAAAATTGAGATTTATACATCATCTAAAAGCTGAATAAATAAGCTTTCCATTGATATATGGTTTGTTAGGATCAGACAATATTTGGCAGAGATACAACTATTTGAATATCTGGAATCTGAGGGTGCAAAAAAAAATCAAAATATTGAGAAAATCGCCTTTAAATTTGTCCAAATGAAGTTCTTAGCAATGCATATTACAAATCAAAAATGAAGTTTTGATATATTTATGGTAAGAAATTTACAAAATATCTTCATGGAACATGATCTTTACTTAATATCCTAATGATTTTTGGCATAAAAGAAAAATGGATAATTTTGACCCATACAATGTATTTTTGGCTATTGCTACAAATATACCCCAGCGACTTAAGACTGGTTTTGTGGTTCAGGGTCACATATGTGATATAAGTTTCCAGGCTTAGTATGTGATATAAGTCAAGGTGTCCCCTGAATGTGTCTGTGAAGTTTCAGCTCAAAATACCCCACAGATGATTTATTATATCAATTTGAAAATGCCTATTTTGAGTGGAAGCAGAAAAAGGCTGTTTTCATGCATGTCTCTTTAAATGCAAATGAGCTGCTGTGCCTTTACAGCTGGTACAGCAGATACTTTGCCAAAAAACATCTGTTTGGTTTTGATTATTATGTCTATCACGCTGAAATCATGTGTTTTAAACCATGTTAGTTTAAACTTCTGATATCCGGTTTTCTGAGCGCACACATCCGAAGCCCGCGCATAGAAAGTGGCTGTCACACCGCATGTGAGTACTAAACTACTCTTTCATGTCTTATTGTGCTTAAACTGTCACATACACACAAGTTTATATTAAAAACACACAAGTTACAAAAACAGTTATGTCTGTGAAGGTAAACAGCTGGGAAAGAAATCGCATATTTCTATTAGATCTGTGTGGCAGCAGTGTAATATATACAGTAAATAAATCAATAAATCCACTGCTCTCTTGTCTCATCTGAGGCTGGGACTCTAAATAGTGTTCTGTGCTCGTCAATGCAGCCAGCGACAGAACAGTTAGCATGCATTGCTCGAACTTTCGCCATGGCGTTAGAACTAGTACACCATTGTTGCTTTCGAAAACACAATGGTGGCACCATGGGTGGAAACGTGTAGATTAAAGGGCGGTAATGTTCTAATAAGATCTCCTTACCATGTCACAGGAGGAGCAAAATCTAACATGCTTGTATTTTCACCAGCTTGCAGAAAAAGGCTTACCAAAAAAAACTTTACTGGGTTGTTCTTTTTCACGTTTTCTGGGTTGGTAGATGCACTTAGACAGGGAAAATGTCAGATTTTCATTATATATCACCTTTAATACTATAATGACCATGATTTGAGATGATCCAAGGAGCATCTTGAGCTTCAGTGGAAGCAAGAAAATCTGTGTGAGTAACATGATCAGTGCCACTAGTTTGCTTAACTGTTTAGTGACCTAGAAATACAGCAGAATCAGTTTACATCAAAACAGTCAATCACTAGTTTTACCATCTGATAAAATCATTTATAAATTATTACACAATGGAGCTTTTCATAAGTTCAGAGCTTGTTCACACATGCAGTGCTTTGTTTGGAATGAATCAGTCCTACAAAAGAACTGGCACTCTTTATTTTCATAATGATTCGTTCAGATGTAGAAATCATTATAACTCCAGACATGTCCTCCTCACCTTTTCACACTCTTATCTTTCAAATGGTCTCTATGCTTTGATTTGAGATGTTTGTTGTGAAGATTCTGCTTTATGTTTCCCCGCTAACTATTATTTGAGGCGGCACATAATAACACCTGTAATGTTACACCGGTGAAATGAACCATGCAAGCATTATCTGATGCACTCAGCTGTATCCTCTGAGACATAAATCATCACAGTAACAAAGGCGACCTTTAGGTGTGTCTCCATCAGTGCATGGTTATAGCTGAACAGAACAATGCCTTCTACATACTGCAGCTCATATATGCTCCAGTTCATCTGTGTGGTCTGTCCAGATGACTCAGCAGAGAGTGAATAACATTTATAAATCAGCTTCACTTGGTTCACTCAGCGTGAGTCAGATTTACATCCGAGAAGTGTTCATTACTGCTGCTGACACAGCAAATTCTCTCACAGATGAGGACTGATGAGTCTCAAAATCATGATATCAGTGCCAGGATTGGTGTGTTGGGATCTGTTTTCAGTTAAAGCAATAGTTCACGCGAAAATGATGATTCTGTCATCAATTGCGTTCAAAAGTGACAAAAAAAAAAAAAAAAAAAGAACAATAAAAGCTCTGTAAATGTAGCCATATGGCTTATGCATGATATTGCAAGTGTTCTGAAAGGAGTAACTATAGCAGAGGGGAAGTTTTTCAGTTTATTCCTCATACAAATGGCATCAAAAGACTTGTGTTTGAATTGTACGAAGTGCCTTTATATAGACTGCAACATTGCCCGTCTACTTTTCAGCAATCTTAGCTTTGGGACTGTTTTTGCCATTCGTTTTTCCTAATGGGATTTTAGACAAAGTCTTTGTTAAAGACTTATAAGCACCAAACTAACCTGCTACGTGGTGAATCACAACATTGCAAATGTTGATTTGAAGCAGAAACATTGAAAATTTGACAAAAAGATAAAGGTACAAGAATATACTTAATAGCTTTAATGAGGGAAAGGACTACAATTGCATGCAGCACTGCATATTATGTAACCAAATTAAAAATGAAGGAAAAATATACAAAATTACTGATTTAAATGGATAGTTCACCCAAAAATTAAACTTTTCTCATCATTTATTCACACAAAAGAATGTTGCAACCAAATGGCTGATGGTAGCCATTGACCTTAATAATATGGAAAAATATATATATATGGAAGTCAGTGGCTACAATTAACTGTTCATTTTTGGGTGAACTGTCCCTTTAAAGATGTTGTATTATATATATATATAGAAACAATATATTTTATGTTTATTGCAAAATGTGCATATATATGAAAATATTTAAGTAGTTGAGAGCATAGTGAGACTAAGGTTTCAGGTACTAAAGATTTATTTTGGTGTGATTTTTCCTCATTGAGGCACTCTGATTAGTGGAGATTTATTTAATTGTTTTTTTTTTCCCCAAAAAAAATTCCACTGTTAAACATGAATATTTAAAAAAAAAAATGAGTTAAAAAATGCAGACTGACAGCTTAAACAAGAAGATATACCATTGATTAACAACCTTGTAGCTCACAGAATGGTTAGTGTTAGTGTTAAAAATGAATTCCCATGTGAAGACAAATTAATGTGATTTTTACTTCCAGAACCAAACTGTTGCAGTTTTGGTCTGAATTGAATTGAATTGAACTGAACTGAATTTTATTTTATTTTATTTCTAACAACAACATTCAAAACTCTGGGCAAAGTTTTATTTTAAAACAACTGTAAACAAGGCAAATGTCTGTTTAGAGAGCATGGATTGACTGTGTGAATGACATTTCCTGGCAGTGTGGGTGTGGCCTACAGGTAAAGCCCACCTGTGCCTTTCAGCGGGAAGACGTGTGCACTGACAGGACAGACAAACTCAAACAATGTGGGCCAAAGTAATGAATCCCATGCTTGTGTTTTTCTGTGCATTCTTGCTGTGCTGTTTGCGTCTGTAAATGTGCTGCAACTCTGCGTGTCAAGGCTTGCTGTAGAATCAGGTCTGTGCAAGTTCAGCTTCGGCATAGTCTCACGCTATTCTCTGCTGTCAACACTGGAGAGGGACTGCTCTCAAATCATCCCCATTTACGTGTCTGTCCAGACGAAGGCAAATATTTGTGCATGTGTCTGGTTATCCGGACTGGCCGATGGGGCAGAAGAGGAGAATTAGTGTGCAGTTTAATGCAAAACCCCCTCATATGCTTAGATTGAAGTAGGGCTGCACAATTAATAGAAATAAAATTGTGATATGACTTAGTGAAATTTAATTAAACCAATAAATGTGCTGCATGTTTCAAGTGTGTGTGAGTGAAGCGAAGCACTGTGTGTTTTTACACATGAGCAGCTTGTGATCCGGTGTTTTCAGTGTCTCACATTGACATAAAACTGTCTTCTCAAATTTAAAATAAGAGTACTTATAAACCCTACAGTTTTACACCAAAATAAAAGCTTTAGCATTTGAAAATGAAGAAATTAAGACAGTAATAATATTGGTATTGTAATTTCACAGAACTGTAAGATAAAATTATTTTTTTCCTAAATAATTAAAATAAAATTTATTTTTTTTACAGTGAAATACATTTTTGTTTTGTTTTTTTACACCAGTGTATTTTTACAATACATTGTTTGTTTGTTTTTGTTTGTTTTTTTGCGCAATTTTTATTTTTTTTATTTTTTTTTTATAAATCCCCAAATCCCAGTGCATCTATATATCTGAGCCAAATCTAGATATTTGAGGCTGGACTATTAAATTGCTGATAATTGCTGAAATAGAAGATGTAGGTGAAAATTTATCCCTTCAGATTGTCTAAATTAACATTTGAAAGGATATTTTTAATTTTTGGTTGCAAAGTTTTTTGTTTTTGTAGCCCAGCTCAGGTGTTAATATTCCAGAATTATGGTTCATCTCTGCTAGACCAGCCTTTCAAGACCAGTTCACGCCTCAATAGTAGGCCTTTGTGAGGTTTGGTATTGGAAAATCTACTGCATTGGGATTGGCAGGTTGCATTGTTTGTGACATTGGGGCAAATCCTCAGATGTCCACACCCCTCAGAACTTCATACATGCACATCAGTGGTAGTAGAAACGTTTCAAAGCTTTTCATAATGAAACTGGAAGATAAATGATCAGATTTCAAATGCTGAATTTTCCATAACTAAAGCCTCACTCTTAAAAAATAACGGGGGATTTCGCTACAATGCAACAGAAGAATCAATTTTGATTCTTCAAAGAACCTTTCAGTGAACAATTCTTTTAACAAATGACATGTTAACAATCCAAAGAACTTTTTTCCATTATAAAGAACCTTTTGTGGAATGTAAAGATTCCATGGATGTTAAAGGTTCCTCTAGGAACCATCAATGCCAGTAAAGAACCTTTATTTTTAAGAGGAGTACAGGAATTCGTGGCAGTGAAGCTTCATGTCTATGGCTCAATTTCCTCTTTCCTTTGATGCATCAGCAGTTTTGAAGAATTCATGAGTTCATGTTTGTGTTTGGCTCATAAAGTCATTCTCAGGATACAGAGGTTGAGTCTCTGCTCTTGCCTTTCTGCTTCTTATGTCTCATGATTCCCTCTGACTTATTGGAAATGTTCCATCTACTTTAAGTATGTATAGAATTCACAAACATCCAAGCCTCCTTGAAGAATGCTAATTACAGGATTTCCTCAAACTATCTGGACTATAGAGTTTAATTAGAAGAAAATTTATGGAATGTCATCAATAATTCACCCTCATGTTATTCCAAATCTGTGTGACTTTCTTCTGTGGAGCACAAAAGATGTTTGAAGAACACTGAGGTCCAAAAAACTTTGAGATATTTTTGAAATATCTTCTATGTTCTGCTGAAGAAAGAAGGTCACACAGGTTTGGAATTACATGAGAATACATAATGACTGAATTTCCACTTCTGGTCCCTTTAGTGCTTTAAAAAATGTTCTGATGTGATCTGGACCTGTGAAAGTTTCCGTTCCTCCAAAACTCTTTTGTTTGCCTCAGATACACCCTGTGACTATCCGTGAGAAAGGTCTGTTTGTGATGGTCCAGTACAAGTTGTCTTCAGCATATCGAATCAAATATTTAGCTTTATTTTACACTGATGAAGCTGAGTAGTGAGGACTAGCTCCTAACATTTGATTTGGAGTGTTTTGTTCTCTTCTCTCTGAATTAGTTTGGGACGTCCCGGCCAGATAACATCAGAAAACATGCCAAACTGATTTAACCCAAATCCTCTGATTTTCAGAGAAGCTGTTGTGCTGAGCGCTTGAGGCTCCGTCTTTAATTCTTATCAGATGTTTTCCTTCCTTTTCTTTTAAACCATGCTTCAATTTCCCCTCCCTACATCTGTGTGAGTCTGTCAGATTGGGTCATATTCTTCACAGATGCCCATATTTCCTCTTTTAAATGTTCAAGCAATTATGTTTGTGGGTGCAAATGACTGACAAATGATAAAATAATGGGACATACTAGAAGCCTTCTGGTTTTTCGTGTCCCGCAGCTCATTTACAGTGACTCCATTCCAAATTTTGCAGACTATCTGTACTATAGTAAGAATAACATGTCAAAGGTGCACAACATTTTTTTCTTTGCACTAATGAATCATTTTCTATAAGACCAGGAACAGGTGTTAAGAATATAAACAGTCAGTTCTGAATTCATGTTGATTTAAAGCATTTGAAAAATACAAGGCCTCTAAGCTCAAACATCTTTTTCTCTGATGCTCAATAAGACTGCATTTATTTGATAAAAATACAGTAAAAACAGTAATATTCTTAAATAGTATTACAATTTAAAATAAATATTTCCTATTTTAATATTCTAAGATGTAATTTATTCCTGTGGTCAAAGCTGAATTTTCAGCATCATTACTCCAGGCTTCGGTGTCACATGATCCTTCAGAAATCATTCTAATATGCTGATTTCCTGCGCAAGAAACATTTCTGATTATTATCAATGTTGAAAACAGTTTTGCTGCTTCAGGATTCTTTGATGAATATAATGTTCAAAAGAGCAGAATTAATTTGAAATTTAAATCATTTTAAATATTATATTATGTTTTTACTGTCACTTTTGATCAGTGCATCATAAAAGCATTAATTCAAAAAAAAATTTAAAAAAAAAAAAAAAAAAAAATCAATTTTAAAAAGCCTGAAGTTAAGTAAAACCCAAAGGTTAAGTAAAAGTGAATTTGAAAGAAATGAATTTAGTTAAATGTGAACTTATTAACGAAGTTAATGTAAACAGTTCACAGCAAAGGGGTTTGTGATCTCAAGATGTGGTCGTATCTCTCAAATACTAAAAACTCCCTGCTAAAATAACTGATTAAACCAGCTTAAGCTGGTTTACAAGTATTACTCGGTTTCCTAGCCTGGCCAAACTGATGTTTAGCAACTTGTTTCTCAGGCTAACATGTGGCCGAAACCCTTTTAAAACTAGCCAACCAGACCAGCCAGACTAGCTTATGCTGACGTCACAGAAGTACATACTTGAATGTGTAGTATAGAATGCATATGCAGGCTGTGTTTTAGGGTTAAAAGAATGTGTGTGTGTGTCTTGTTTAGTAGACTGAAGAGTGAATGAATCCGATAATCAGGTCTGTCTTCACTCTGCTGAACATTCGGAATGCATGAAACAAAACCACAGACCACATGACAGACCGAACGAGGGATCAGAAGAGAGCAGGAGAGATGTGGGTGGTGATATTTGGAGATGAGGGTAAGAAAGAAAGAAAAGAACAGGCTGAGGTAAGGAGGGAAAGAATGAGGAGGACTGGAGGAGGGAGGGGCTGTCCTGTGTGGATTTGATGTGTCAAGTTTAACGGCCAGTTCTGTGAGCACATACCGCCGAGTATTACTCACTCACACACACTTTCACTCTCACCCACTTTCACTCTCTTACACACACGCACGCGCGTGTGAGTAGATCAAGAACTGAAAGGAACGTTTGAATGTAACTGTTGAGGAACTAGTACATACACTGTTCCAAAACCTAGTGAGCGGGCTGCGTAGGCAGCCTTTTAATACGTCATAGTGAGAAAGTTCAAGTTCAAATTTTGGAACAGATCTATAGAATACAGTTCTTCTGAAGGTTCTTCATGGAACTTATCAAATTCTCTTGATGTTTCATTAAAGGTTCTTCAGATCAGTATTTTGGTTTCTAAGTTCTTTAAAACACCAGAATTACAGGGTTTTCTATAGACCTGGGATAGTAAATTATTTGTGGACTGTTAATGCCTCTGGTTTAAATTGGAATTTCTTTTTGGCAAACTGCTGTGTGGATCAGATGTTTCTATAGGGCTGTTGATTAATTTGGTTTATTTGAGTCATGTGATTTTAATCAGAAGGATTTGGGGGTATTTAATATTTGTCTTTTTGATGTGTTTAATATGGTTTGATGAAGAGCCATGGTACTCAACACTCCCGAGATGAGAACTGAATAAATTGTATATATTTTTTTTTTTTTAGAAATGTGCCAACTTTTTTCAACTAACCCTCATGGGGAAATTTTATTGATGTGATTTCCCGGCTTGGAGTATTTAAAATCATGAAAGAGAAAAAGGAGGATCTTGTGCTCACTCCAATCCACATGTAACATGGTTTCATCTTTTTTTTTTTTTTTTTTTTTTTTTTTTGCACTTTTTAATAATAAAAAGATTGCTAGTATCTCAGCATGTACTCCTTTTATAGATAAACAGCAAATGAATTTCAAGTATTGAGTTTTTTACACTTTTTGGAAGAAAATATTTAAAATCATGTTAATTTTTGTTGTGAATATATACATTTTTGTATTTTTTTCATTCTACTTTTATTCAGCAAGGATGCATTAAATTGAATAAATGGTTTCTGTTCATCAAAAATCATGAAAAAATTTCAGGGTTTCTTCAAAAATATGAAGCAGCACAGCTGTTTTCAACATTGATAATAATAAGAAATATTTCTCGAGCAGCAAATCAGCATATTAGAATGATTTCTGAAGGATCATGTGACACTGAAGACTGGAGTAATGATGTTGAAAATTCAGCTTTGATCACAGGAATAAATTACATTTTAAAATATATTAAAATAGAAAACATTTTAAATTCTAATAATATTACAATATTACGGTTTTACTGTACGTTTGATCAAATAAATGCAGCTTGCTCTTTGTGAATGCAGTTTCTATAAGAGTCCTTTATACAATAATCATGAACAACTTCCTCTCTGTTATCCTTCTTTCACTCAGTCCTCTCTCTTTTAAGCGGCAGAAGTTAAATGTTTTAAACTTTTTTGCTTCATCCTGTCTAACCTGTGCTGAAGCAGGTCACAGCCTCACTGTCTTCTGTCCAGATTGTTTTCTTCCTGCTAAACAATAACAGCTGCAAAACAGCTAATATTCATCCAGGGTCACTGAACGATGTTTATTTAGTGGCCTCTTTTAAAACCCTCCTCTTTGATTGGTGCAGAGACTCTGTAGGGTGTTTGTTAGTTGCTCAGTGTTTCAGTGTGTCATCATGATGGAAATCACATGAATTGACCCTCTCAGCATATCCGTTTCTAAAGTTAATTGAGAAGTGCTTTGTTTTTTTTTTCCACTTTTTCTTCAAAAGTGGGAACCTTCAAATCACGCACACATAAATAAAACTTACAGTAAGTTTCTGGTCTCTAGATATGTATTCAGTGTAAGTTTATGGGTTTCTTTTTCTTGTTTGGCTAACTACTACTAAAAGATGCAAATGTAAAAGACTATGTAAATTGGCAGTGAATAGCCAACAGAAAAGCTTTGAGCTTTGACTGATAGAGATGTTAATAGTGTTGACCTCAGCTCTTCTTTCTGCTTGTCTGTTAAATGTTGTGAGGTCATTGTTCTCCAAGTGTGCTTTCTTACAGCCTGCACTTCACCGGCTCTTTAATTTCCACTTTACATCATTTAAACACTATATATGTCAGGACTGTTGAGGGCAGGATGTTTGAAACAGCTTTGATCAATCTGAGTGAAGTGACAGAGTTTGTTCTGTTCCTGTCTTTTTTCTGTAATTTCCTCTGACTTGGTTTGTGGATTCTTTTAGACCCTGTCTCTTCATATCTTGCGTTGTCTTTCTTGGAAAAAATAAAGTCCTTTGTTTTTCCATTTTAAGTCACATATCATGGTCAGTCCTGGGCAATATTTAGTGCCAGTTCAAGTACTACAGGCATGAATGATTCCTCAGATCATGCATTTTGTTGAGAAAAGTGATTAGACTTAAAAGATTTGCATGGTGGTCATTATCATGTGCAGTTAAACACCACTCATATTTTCTTTAATAATGTGTGAACTATTGAAACAGTGGATGCAAATTCTGTCATCATGTTTTGGTACTATGCAGAGACCGTACGATGTTCTCTCTCAGCGGCTGCGGTCGGTGTCTGCAGTTTTGTGTGAAAATGACACCGATTCATACACCGATTCCAGAGAGACAGTGAGATTTCACAAGCACACATCCAGCTCATAACTCGCGGTTTTAGATTCAAGGTTGCCGTAACCATAGAAAACTTGAAATATCATGGAATTTTAAAATTCGGTCGGTAAGATTTTTAAAATGTTTTTTAAAGAAATATCTTCTGCTCACCAATGCTGCATTTATTTGATAAAAAATACAGCAAAAACAGCAAAATTGTCAAATATTTTTACAATTTAAAATAACTGTTTTCTATTTGAATTTATTGTAAAATATCATTTATTTCTGATATAATTTAATATATAATTTATATCATTTTCCATCATTGTAAAGCCTTCATTTTGGCTGAATGCTGCCACAATCTCCAAGTGATTGTGAAAGAAAATGAGCAGTTTTTCTCTTAAATTTGAGACCTGAACTGCTGTCTTTTTAAGGATCTCTCTGGCTGCTGTTAAACACGGATACCATTGTGATATGATGTGTATTTTGGCTTTGTTGAGCTTGGGAAGACCAATAACATGTGTAATTTCAAATTTCTCTGGCCCTGGGAAACGCAGAACAGAGTCAAAGGCCACAAGGATAGCAAACTGTGTCCAAATGTGAATTCTTGGCCGTTTATTTCATCCAGTTTCATTCTGGTTGAAACGCGAGAGCCAGATGACATTGCGACAGGCCCCAAGACAATAGCGCTTCTTATTCCGTGAGTTCGGACCCATGCGAGCGCAAAGACAAACGATCCTTTGGCGCAGCTCCCGATCACTCGGCACTGTAATAACTTCAAAATATGCCTGCCATGCAGTCCATCCACTACAAGGCCAGAGTTGTGCGTGAGTTTTGTTCTTCGGAGAGGAATTTGAGCTCTCTGGATTACCAGGAACTCAACGCGTCTCTGACCTGCAAGACAAACCATTGCGGCGAATAAGAGACAAGCTAAATCTCTTGTGATTACAGAGGCGGGACGTTTGTTTTGAGACTCTCTGTAGATGGTTTTCTGTGCTGGACTGACATTTGGATTAATTTACTGACAGTTTGAGAGTATTTTGATAAAGTCCCAACTGGAGTGGGATGGAGGGTTTTCATTAAAAGACATGCAGAAATAACAAGCAAGAACTTTTAGGCCAGAAACAGTTTACACAAGTACACTAACATTCAAAGGTTTTGAGGTCAGTAAGGGGTTTTTAATTAATTTTTTTTTTTTTTTTCAGCATGGATGCATTAAATTGATCAAAAGTGACAGTAAAGAGATTAATAAATGCTGTTCTTTTGAACTTTCTATTTGTCAAAGAATCCTGGAAATCATGGTTTCCACAAAAATATGAAGCAGCACAACTGTTTTAAACATTGATAATAATCAGAAATTTTTCTTGAGCAGCAAATCAGCATATTAGAATGATTTCTGAAGGATCATGTGACACCGAAGACTGGAGTAATGATGCTGAAAATTCAGCTTTGATCACAGATAAATTACGTTTTATAATACATTCAAATAGAAAACACTTTAAATTGTAATACAGTATTACTATTTTTACTGTATTTTTGATCGAATAAATGCCAATTCCAGACTTTTGAACTGTAATGTAGATCGTTAATGTGAGCGAATGTTTAGGCCTTGATTTCAGAGATATGCTGCAGTGATGTGCTTGTAATCTTTAAGTAGTTCTTTAGCGAGTGCTACAACTTGAAGTTCAAACTTGTGTCGTCTAATACAAAAAGATTGACTCTTTTCTTCATGTAATGTGAATGGACAGATTTTATTTCTCTGTGTGGAAAGAGGAAAGTTAAAACAGATGCATGTTCTGAGTCAGCGGCTGATCTCAAACACCATCCATTTACGGTAAATGACTTTAGATGCCAGCATCATAGCATTATGTTCTGATTGAAAAGACATGTGAGGTGTGTTTTATTTTGTGTCAGCTACGTTTCATCTAGAACAATGTGTTTCAGCCAAGTTTGATGTGGATTAAAATTTCCATCAGCCCGTCCTTATCATAACCTACCCTAAAACCACAGAGAAATGAACCCAATAACCCTAAAATCTGATTGGTTGAAACAAATGTTGTTCCAAGAGCATGATTATAATCATTGTAAAAACCAAAACTTTACGCAGGTATGGAATTGCTTGATTTCATGCATGCATGTCAGAATGCCAATTGCAATGCAGTACAAGTATGCATTGCATTTTCATTAGTGTAAACAGTTGGCAGTATTTTAATGCAGCATGAAGACTTTATGCCATTAAAGGAATGGTTCCCCCAAAAATCAGGCCTTCATCCTCAGGCCTTCCAAGATGTAGATGAGTTTGTTTCTTCATCAGAACAGATTTGGAGAAATGTAGCATTATATCACTTGCTCAAATTTGGATCCTCTGCAGTGAATGGGTGCTGTCAGAATGAGAGTCCAAACAGCTGATAAAACATCACAATAATCCACAAGTAATCCACACCACTCCAGTCCATCAATTAATATCATGAGAAGTGAAAAGCTCTGTGGTTTTAATTTCAAGCTGTTGCTTCCGGTTAAAATATGAGTCCTCTAGCCATAATATTGCTTTCTACAGTGAAAAAGTCATGTTGTCTGAATCAGGAGAAAAATATGGACAGCTCAAGTACCGTTTACGAGCAAAAGCAATCCAAAATGTTCTAAACAAATGGATTTTGATGTGAGAGTACAACAAGAGATGGACTTTTTCACTGGAGGAAGCGTTATTATGTATTACAGATTTTGGCCAGAAGTGATGGTTTAAAGATAAAATCGTATTGATTTATTGATTTGTTTCTTACAAACACAAAGTTTTTCACTTCACAAGCCATTAACTGATGGACTGGAGTGGTGTGGATTATTGTGATGTTTTTATCAGCTGTTTGGACTCTCATTCTGATGGCACCCATTCACTGCACAGGATTCATTAGTGAGCAAATGATGTAATGCTAAGCTTCTACAAATGTGTTCGCATGAAGAAACAAATTTTCATTTTTGGGTGATTTGTTGCTTTAATGACTAAATCTGACCTGTGGTTAAACCTGAAGACATGACACAAGGGTCAGTATTTAGCTGGAACACGATTCCTGGAACAAAGTAGTTCAGGAGAAATTTCCAGAAATTCTAAAAAGATCTCATCTGGTGCATGTTTATTTCAGGTTACATTAAACACACACACAAAAAGGACAAATGAAGTGAGATACCTGTTCAGATGGCGAGACAGAAACCTGTCTTTCTTCTACTAGACAGACATTTCCTGATGCTACAAAGAAACTTCTGTACCCCTGTATCATTTGTTGACATTTTGAAGAGCTCTGGCTCTCTTAGACTTTTTGTTTGCGATCATGGCCTAATGTGGCTGGTATGTTCCATCAAATATAAGTGTATGTTCCATATTTAATATAGCAAGGTATGTTTCATGCTGGACATTTAGAAACCATTAGCCCTGTGGAGCTGTGGTAGAAAAGAAATAGCGTTACAAATGTACCATGGTGTTATAGCAGTACAATAGTATTTGTTTTATATCATGGTACTAAATATTCATGAACGATTTGCATACTTTATGATTTTATAGATGGTCAAAAAAATAAAGTATGGTCATGATTACCATACCATTTTAGTATTTTTTTTATATATACTATTATAGTATTATTATTATTATTATTTTGAATTAGCTTTTATTTTTATGTTTTCAGTTTTCATTTTAATTTAAGTTTAGTGTTTTCATAATTTTATGTTCTTTTGTCATTTTTATTAGTTTACATTTTTCAATATTTTTTCCATAAAGCTTCATTTATTTTTATTTCAGTTTTAGTAAATTTATTACAATTTAAGCAATCAATAATGCAACATTGATTTTATAATGCAAGTTTTATTTTATTTTATTTTACAAAATGATTTTTATTAGTTTTAGTTAAAACTGTATTTTGGACATGGCCTTTAACCTGAGCAAACAAATTCAATTATTGATCAGATCAGTTCGTTTGGATGGTTCACTTTCAGTAAACTGATCACAAAAAAGATGATGTAAAATATTAAAAAAATAATATTTGATTCATCGGTCAGCAGCGTTCCCAGAAGTCCCTATGCCACATTTGATGTTGTTTTGATTTTAACACATTGTTTTTGTTAAATACTTTGTTATAAAAATACTATAAAAGACTGTATTTAGTGCACTCTAAAAAATGCTTGGTTAAAAACAACCCAACTTGGGTTATTTGGCAACCCAGCGCTGTGGTTGACCCAGCTGGTTGGGTTAAACGTTTTTACCCACCCTGCTGGGTTGTTTTATTTAAGTCATCTATTGTTTAAAAATTATTATATTGCTGGCTTACAATGGGCTGGAAATTAAAAATCACAGACAGAATTACTATAGGCAACAGCAATAATCAAAAGATGGACGTTTATTATCAAACAGGAACACACAGACAAAATACAAGACACATTGAATTTATTTGGGTGAATACAGCAAAGTTTACAACATTATTTACATTTAAACTCATTTAACAAGCATTTTAGACATAAAAAATGTAACATTTAAAAGTAGCATTTTAAATTCAGTGTATTCAATCATTCTCTGTAATCGCTTTTTACCGAAATAGCGCTAATTCTCGTGCTGGTGTGTCGCTGAAATCTGAGCCGGTGAAGGGCTGCTGCTCGCCGGGGAAGCTACGAAATCCAGACCACGGCCTCGCGTTTCACTCGTAACGTAGCTGAAAGATGAAGTGACTGACTCCAAAACCTGCCCATAAACAAACAGTACTGAGATTAGAGAACATATTATAACATTAAATTAAACTCAGTACTATAACGAAGAAAATCCATTTATGTTATGCAAGGCAAAAGGCGTTTCTATCATGCGAAGTGACAGCTGTTGACACAGCTGACTGACATCTCGTCCTTCTGTTGCGTTGCGTAAAATAATACAATTTACAGCACAGCAAAGACTTTATAAATGAAATAAAATCTATACAAACCTTTATTTCACTGAAGAATTGCACCAAATCGGCGGCGCTGTGAACCGCTCTCTCCTGTAGTATACTCAAAAAGTCTGCGCTCTGACTAACTCAGCAGCTGGGTTGTTGCGTAGGAGACAGGCTCAACCCACCGCTTGGGTAGAAAAAAATAACCCAGCGTTAAAAATGACCCAGCAACTAGTTACAGAAAAACTACCCAGCACCTGAGTAAAAATAACCCAATAAAATGAACATAAAATAAACATTTGGGTTAAAAAAAAATAACCCAGCATCTGGGTAAAAATATTAAAAACAATCTAATAAAATAAACAAACAGGCTGAACCCAGCATTTTTTAGAGTGTGTGAATTTGTTCACATTTTATGCTTTCTCTTTAATTGAGCTCATCATTGTTTTTAGGACACACAAATACAGATTATTTACATAAATTGTGCAATCTAAAATGTTATTGCCCTTTTAAATCACTTAACTTTTTCAACTACTTTAAATGCCTTTTAAATGGTAGTTTGCCTGCAGTTGAACTTCTTGAAATGATGAGCAGTTTGTACAGCCTGAACTCTGTTGTTGTGAGCGTGCTGCGATCCGCCTCCTCTGAGTTGGCAGCACCTCTGCCAGTGGAAATTTCCCGCACATGCATTCTTGTTAAAAGCCTAACGCTTGAACTCTGCCATCTGACTGCAATTCTCCACCGAATCCCACCCTTTATTTCTAAAGTGCTCAGTTTGGGATTCAGCTGCTCGTATCTCGGTTCTCTAAACTACATCAGAGATCTTCTCCGAGTGTTTCACATCCCTCAGGTTTAGCCAGCATTCGGCGCAAGCCGTAAGAGTGAATGTGCCGATATAAGACAGCTCATCCATGTAACATTAACCATCAGGATGCAAAAGGAAGAACTGACCCTATTTGAAGAAGTTTTCTCTTTCCCATGCTGACATGTAGACCGTTCATGCTAAATATCAGAGCTGCTCTAGAAATGTCTACATGTACCATGGTTCGTGCATGTTATGCTTTCTTTTTATTCAAAGGTGCAATCCTAAGTTTTTGTATTAGTACTTTTTATCATTTGTTGTAAAAACACCTTAGCAGTATAATATGGTCTAGAACAACATGCACAAACATGACTCAGGATGTTTTGCTGCATTACGCAGATTTTGTATTGTGTTGCCAGATTTGTTTATCATACAAAAGTAGACAAAATGTCTTTATATTTTAAATTTTCATTTTAGTTTCAGTTTAAGTTTCAGTAATTTTATGTGCTTTTGTTGTCTTTGTTTTTTTCTGTAAAAGTTCATTTATTTTTCTATTTCAGTTTTAGATTTTGTAATTTTAGTACTTCAGCTGCAACTTTTCTAATTTTGAAGTTAATTTTTCACACACACAGACAAACACACACACAATTTACATTTATTTAGATTTATTTCAATTGCAAAAACAATTTTAATAATTTTAGTTTTAGTTAACAGTAGTAAACTCTGGTTGGTCTACTACATCAGCCATTCATATTTTATTTGTGTCTTATTTGGCAAAAGTTGTATGTTCATTTGTTTTTTGATTATGAATTTTCTTCTAAGCAAATCACTTCGTTTGGATGATTAATGTCCAGAAAGTTTATCTAACAATATGATATAAAATATAAAATCTAACATTTGAGTAATCAAAGCGTTCCCAGGATTTTTTTTATTTTTGTTAAATACTGTTATTTAATGTGAATTTATGTTCAAATTTAATACTTTCACTACACAGATTTTGCATTACGTTTGTTACAGAAAGTTATAGCTGTGCATCCAATCAAACTCTACTCCATTTTTTTAAATTTATCTCTTACTTGGTAAATGTAGTCTAATTAGACAAAGCCAATACAGACAATTTTAATAAATACCAGTGTTTTATTCAAAGGACTTTGTCTACTTTTTTTGATAAACAATTTTGATCAACATTATTTCAAAGCAGCTCTATGAAAAATCATGATGTTAATGCTTACAATATCTTAATATTTTCCTGCCTTATAGTTGCGTTTAGCCAATTAGACCTGGGTGATAATATAGTTAACATTATGCAATGATATAAACAATCAAGCAGTTGAGACTTGCTATATAGTCGCTTTAACTGCTGTCCTATGTACACAAAATTTAAATGAACGGCTGTTGTCTACAATAAACACTTTTTATGACCTGAACAGATTGTTAAAGATGAAGTGTGTAATTTTTAGGGAGTAGCATCAACAAAAGACACACCAAAAATAATGATTGTTTTCAAACAGGTTTCCTGAACTTCATTTTGGCTATCTTCTTAAACTTGTTATATCAGGCAGGTGATGTGAATGCTTTTAACTGATAAATGATATGGTCTCTTCAAACAAGAAGGAAGCGGGAGATAGCAGATAATGAAAAGAAGGAAGGCAGAGAAAATACTTTGAGTAGAAGGTGGTTAAAGGTTGTTTTTGTGCGTTTTTACAGTCTTGACATTCAGATAGAGATCTGATAAAGACTGTTTACATGCCTTCATGAATCAGGCTCTGAATATCCTGTAATAGTGGACAGTCGTGTTCCTAAAGGACAGTTTTACCTTCACACCCATGATTTGAGTGTCGTGTGAAGTAACGTTAACATGTTTAAATCAAGGGTTACGTTACTGAAACTAGAGGTTCAACCCTTACATAACCCAATTGGATGTTATCAATCTGAGTCAGAATGTGGCTCTGCTCCAAAATCTAGTAAACTACGTAGGAAGCATGTTACGAACGCTCCCAGTGAAAGTCTGGTTATGCTGCTTTCTAAAATACTAGACTGGAAGTCTTTTACAATAGCAGTTTGTTTATTTATATGTAGTTTATTAAAAGTTCTGAATAATTAGGATTTTTAAAGAAAATCTTTGAAAGAAATCCCTTATGTTCACCAAGGCTGCATTTATTTGATGAAAAATATAGTAAGGATAGTAATATTGACAAAATATTATATATTTTATTCCTGTGATGCAAAGCTGAATTTTCAGCATCATTACTCCAGTCTTCAGTGTCACATGATCAGTGCTGAATCCTGAAGAAAAAATGTATCAGAGTTTCTACAAAAATATGAAGCAGCACAAGTGTTTTCAACATTGATAATAATCAGAAATGTTTCCTGAGTAGTAAATCAGCATATTAGAATGATTTCTGAAGAATCATGTGACGCTGAAGAGTCATGATGCTGAAAATTCAGCTTTGATCACAGGAATAAATTACATTTTAACATATATTCACATAGAAAACACTTATTTAAAATTGTAATACTGTTTCACAATATTCCTGTTATTACTGTATTTATGATCAAATAAATGAAGGCTTTGTGAGCATAGGAGACTTTCAAAAAAAAGTATACAAAACTTAATTATTACAAACTTTTGACTGGTAGTGCATGTATAAATGAACTCAAACAGCAGCTGCTTATGCAGACAGTAAACAACTACTGTAGGTTAATGGTAACTGATGAGACTCTGCCTTCATTGACACAGTAAGGTTCTAATTAAAGTTTTATGAGTTCCCAACAGACGACCCCCAAAGCTCATTGTTGTCTCCTCGCATCCATGAAAAGAGAGCTTTACAGTCAAAGTCATTGTGAAAATCTGTGTGGTTGCTGGAGCCATTGTGTCAATGTCATGAATGCAGGCCAGTTTTTTTTTCCCCCTCTCCGGGTTTATGGACATTTCCTTTTGTGCAATAAAAAGCTTGTGTTCTTTGTGCCTGAAAACAATGCATGGTTACTCAACACAACCTGGGATTTCTTGTTGGAACTAAAATGGGGATTTTTCTTGCTGGAAATAGATTATGGGTGTACAGATGATCTAACAATGCTTCTTAAATCCTAAAATCTTTCTTGAAGGGATAGTTTGCCCAAAAAAGATATTTAAAAAAAAAAATACTATGGAGGTCAATGGGACCATCAACTTTTTGATTACCCACGTTCTTCAAAATATCTTCTTTTATGGTCAACAGAAGAAAGAAATTCATACAAGTTTGGAACAACATGAGGGATTAGTGAATGATGACAGAATTTTCTTTTTGGGTGAACTATAAAAGCCAAAAGAGCATTTGCTGAAACCCCAATAATGTACTCTGACACAAACATATTGTAGATATGAAAGTACTTAAACACTTCTGAATGTGAATTTCGTTGCATTAGATTTTTTAATTTGAATTTAAAAGCATTTTAATTAAACATTTATACATTTCAAATAATTTTTATTTCATTAAACAACCTTTATCAGTGTTTTTCTATATCACTGAATGTTCTTTAATTATTTTAGATATATTTTTAGCCTTATTTAAATGTTTATTTGTTTTGTTTTTTATTCATAATACGATTTTTTCCTATTTCATTTTATATTTTAAAATTGATTTTGGAATTGACTTTTTACATTTTTATTATGTTTCTCTCTCGTCCACTTTTTATGCTCATGTAAAGCACTTTGAATGACCTTTTTGTTTAAAATTGTGCTAAATAAACATATTTATCACAATTGCCTATAATACGAAACTTAAAAATATTGTTTTGTGCAACGTTTTGCTTAAAACATGCAAATCTTATGTTTCTTCAACATAAATGCCATTTGGTTTGATATATCTGATGCAATGACATTCACACATTTCTTAAGTGTCTCAAGTGTCCAAATACTTTTAAGGTCCATATTTTGGGGCCTTTTGGAGCACATCTTTAAATTTGCTCTGACTCAGACCACGTTGAATCTGTCATTTGGTTAAGTACATCTGCTTCAGTGCTTGTGTGTGGATCCAAGTAATATAATATGCGACTGGACTCCAAGGTCCTGATCCTAGGAAAGTTACCGTGGCTTTGGGAATAGAAACTATGTTGATGAGCTTCTGAGATGAAGCAAATATATTTCACTCTGCCTTAATATTCCGAGATTATTTTCCCTCGACAGTCCGTGATAAATCTGATTGGCATCTGTGCTGTCCGATGGGAAAAAGAGCTGTGCGGAATATTCAGGCTTTGAGAAACACGGCTAGGGTTTATAAATATTCCCTCTCCTGGTTCTCATGACTTCAGATAGAAAACATAGTGGAGTTGCACATGTTGGAGACATAAATCAGTGTTTTCCTGGTTACAAGATACTGTTGTGGGCATCCGTTGGTGCCGTGACCCTGTCGATAATTCCCACTGACTTCCTGTATCCGGACAGCAAGCGGAAAATTAACCAGCGTCACTGAATCCAGAACATGTGCTTGACATTCATGATTAGTCAGTGTCTCTTGATGTGGAAACCCTTCTGATGTGTTGTACACTAGCTGTTTCGATTTTCACATTCATAACCGTGTGTATCGCAGAAGTACTGATGAACTTGCACGTTGCCTGTTTCCTATTATAAAAGCATTTTTCTTTTTGTTCCCATGGAAAATTCAACAAAAGACATTCACTAGATGATTTGTTTTGATGTGTGTTACCAAGCCAGGCATCTGAGGCCAATAATAACGCTGTTGTTTGTGTTTCAGTGGCGATGCCATTCATCATAATGACCATCGTGTTCCGGCCGTACCAGCGTGGCGTTTACTGCGATGACGAGACCATCCGTTACCCCTACAGAGAAGACACCATCTCTCATAAAATGATGGCGGCCGTTACCATTTCCTGCTCCATCATTATCGTGAGTCTACATCAGTCAATCAGCTGAGCAAACTGTTAAAGGAATAGTTGACCCAAAAATGAAAATTTGCTGAAAATGTACTCACCCTCAGGCCATACAAGATGTAGATGAGTTAGATTCTTCATCAGATTTGGAGAAGTTTAGCATTCCATCACTTGCTCACCAATGGATCCTTTGCAGTGAATGGGTGCCGTCAGAATGAGAGTCCAAACAGCTGATAAAAACATTACAAGTAATCCACACCATGCCAGTTTATTAATTAACATCTTGTGAAGCCAAAAGCTGCTAGTTTGTAAGAAACAAATCCATCATTAAGACGTTTTTAACTTCAAACTGTTGATTCTGGACATTCATAATAACACTTCCTCCAGTGGAAAAAGTCCATCTCCTGTTGTCTCTCACATCAAAATCGACCCACATGTTCTTTTAGAACTGTTTTGGACAGTTTTCACGTGTAAACGGTGCTTCATCTGTGCATATTTCTGGAAAAAGCAATATTATGGATTATTTTGGCCGGAAGCGACAGTTTGAAGTTAAAACATCTTAATTATTACATTTGTCGAAAAATGGAGGCTGTGTTGGAAAAAGTGGATAGTGACTGTGAAGCTCCAAAAAGGAAAGGGGAAAGGGAAGTGGTGTGTGGCCATGTATGGTGACCCATACTCGGAATTTGTCCTCTGCATTTAACCCATCCAAGGGCATGCACACAGTAGTGAACACACACCCGGAGCAGTGGGCAGCCAATGCTACGGCGCCCGGGGAGCAGTTGGGGGTTCGGTGCCTTGCTCAAGGGTCTCACCTCAGCCGTGGTATTGAGGGTGGTTATTCACTCCCCCCACCTACAATCCCTGCCGGACCTGAGACTCGAACCCACGACCTTCGGGTTACAAGTCCAACTCTCTATCCATTAGGCCACGACTGCCCCGAAAGGGACAAAAATGTACCGTTAAAGTAGTCTAGAACACCATCAGACTAATGCATTTCGTGAGTTCAACTCATTGAGTGCTTCTCATGTTACTTGCTCATTGAAAGGAAAGATTTTCTTCAAAAAACATTAAATGTTTGTCTATTTCTCACATAAAGCTATCATATGAATTCAGAAGAGTTCAAATGTAGTGCATAATTCAGTAGGAACTACTTTTGTTGAGTGTGACAGATATAACTTTAGTTCAGAGTGACCACATTTTTTCCTTTATGTGTCAAACATGAAAGAAAGAAAGTCATACAGGTTTAAAACAACGTGAGGGTGACTGAAAAACCACAGAATTTACATTTGTGTGTGAACTGTTTATTCAAGAAGCATCATAAATATCTAAATGGATTTGATGTTGAACTACTTGTGGGAGCCAACCAGTTGCGGTAATTCTGAAAGGAATTTCATGTGGCGTAATTTGGTTGCGAAAACATGCAGGTTGGTTTAGTATTGTGAGAGAACATTGTGATTAGTTCAACATGATTCATCAGTGAGAGCACAATTCAAAACATGAGTCATCTCAGACAGACTCTGACTTTCATTTACTCTCATTACTAACAGTGAATCTTAAGGCAAATTTATGTAACATAAAACAAGTGTGTTACATAACACATAAGTGCAGAAATTAAATTATTTAAAAATGTTTGAACTATTGCAATGTGCTGATATTTAGTCATGCATTACTATTACTATACACACTTAAAAATAAAAGTTCCAAAAGGGGTTTTTGACATACTCTACCAGGCAACAGTTTTTGAACAATAAGATTTTGAATGTTTTTTAAACAAGTTTCTTCTGCTTACCAAGCCTGCATTTATTTGATCCAAATTACAGCAAAAAGAGTCAAACTTTGAAATATTTTTACTATTTAAAATAACCGTTTTATTATTTTAAAATGTAATTTATTCCTGTGATTAAAGCAAAATTTTCAGCATCAAAAACTTTTGACTGGTAGTGTAAAAGAACGATTTTTGGTTCCCCAAAGAACCTTCATTAAAAGAACCACTTTTTCTTAGTGTGAAGAACATTTTAATAATCTAAAGAATCTTTTTCACTTTAAAGAACCTTTTGTGGAATGGAACGATTCTATGGATGTTCAAGGTTCTTCATAGCATCTTCCTTGCCAGTAAAGAACCTTCTGTGGAAAGGAAAGGTTCCATCCATGAATATTAATGTTTATTCATGGAACCATAGACGCTAATAAAAAAACCTTCGTTTTTAAGAGTGTAATACTCATACTTTGGGTTAAAGGTTCAAATCACTAACCCTAAGAAACATTAAACCTAAACAGCTTTATGGTGTTCTCACTTGCAGATCACTTCCGGAGAGGCCTACCTGGTCTACACCAAACGTCTCTACTCCAATTCAGACTTTAACCAGTACGCTGCGGCGCTCTATAAAGTGGTGGGGACGTTTCTGTTCGGTGCGTGTGTGAGTCAGTCTCTGACCGATATGGCCAAGTACACCATCGGACGCTTGCGGCCCAACTTTATTGCAGTGTGTGCTCCAAAAGTGTGCGAGGGCTACATGCTGGAGATAAACTGCACGGGAAACCATCGCAACGTGACCGAATCCAGGTACAGAAGCAGGGGACGGGAAGGGCCGGTGGCAGAGGTCGTAAACTGCTAACCTCACTTTCTGTACTTGTTTATATTTGTCACCTGTTCTTTCACTTCCTGTTTGTCCAGTACATTTGTGCTTTCTTAGGTTTTGACCTTTGCAGTTCTCAAATGTCCTCAAGAGACCTGAAATAATAATAGATTTGATTATGCATGCTCTAGAAAGTATGATGTGTGGTCAGGCACAGCTTTTTTTCTGTAAGGAAATATTTGAGTCCTGTAATGCTGATTTGTCAATCATGTGAACATTTTTTAAATTCTGATTTTAAATGTATTTTTAGGTAGTAGTAGTAGTAATCCTTCTCATTTTAAAGGGTATATTAAAATAGATTTTAAATTTTTTTTCATTTGTCTATTTATAGTACTTTCTCCTAATTTTTACAATTTTCAGAATTTGTTCATCCCACACAATGTTGTTATTGTTAACTAAATATATTTTAAAAATGTTGAAAAATTAAAAAAAATTAAATAAAGCTGAGATAACATAAAATATAAATATTAGTGTGAAAAACTTAAAAAACTTTAAAAATAAATAAATAAATAAATAAAAACTTGAACGAAAATTAGATATGTTATTTTGGCAGCTAACTGAAATAAGTTAAAAATGAAGTACCAAAATTGTTAAAACTGAAATTGAAGTAAGGCTAAAAAAAAAAAAGTGTAAAAATTACAACAGCATATAACAAGATGACTAAGACTTGTGCTTAAATGAAAATAAAAAATGAAAATATAAAAATGTTAATTCAAAATGTTTATAAATACCTTAATAAAAATTTAATAAATGTTAATATAATAATAAATGTAATAGTGAAATAATAATTATTATAATAAAAATACACTTAAAAAATAACACTTTTTTACCAAGAATTGCTGTTATCAATATCACTGTCATAACCAATATGCTAAATATTATAGGTAACAATGTTTATTAAATAATAATAATAATAACTGGTTATGATATAAATGAGAAAAGTGCCATCTCAAAAGTTTGAAGATCAAAAATCTAAATTTTTAAGATTTTGACATTACATATCACTAAACTGATTATCTCAGAGTAGGTTTAGGTTTAAGTATTATTACCAAACTGATCATTAAAAATCATACCAAAAGGCACATGGAGGTCAAGGCTATTATGAACATGAGAGAAATGTTTTTTTGACACCGATGAAATCTTGAAACGTAGTATGAAAGTGAAGAATGACCCATAAATGTGTCATTCTAAATGAATCGTGGACTGTGAAAATCATTCTTTTTCCTTTCTCCTTGTATTGTTGTCTTGTATCTGTCCGATTCGCCCTTCCTCCGTGGATTGTGTTGCGCCAGGCTGTCGTTCTACTCCGGTCACTCCTCCTTCGGGATGTACTGCATGTTGTTTCTGGCGGTGAGTTGTCACAGTTGTCTTCCTCTCCTGCAATCATGCTGACACAGAAGACTTGTGTAGACAGATAGGAGAGAGCTCTCAGAGCAACAGGAAACACCGCGGAGACAATAAAATACGACCGCAAACATTCCCAATGTCTCGAGCTTTAAATCACAACAGTTAAAGGAACAGTACACCCAATAATTATAGCTCTCTTATCATTCACTCACCCTCATGTTATTTCAAACCTGCATGATGTTTTCTCTTCACAGCATCAACCTTTTTTCCGAATTTTCTCATTATGTGTTCCACAAAAGAAAAAGTCATACAGGTTTGGAGCAAAGTGAGGGAGAATTAATAGTTTTCTGGTTGCTTCACTCGTGTACAGACATGAGTGAAGCAACTTTTAATGAATTGCAGTGGCTTGCATTGATTTTCCTGCTCAAGACTGATTTTCCATTTTCTTCCCATATTCTCTTAAAGTATTGTATAATCCGTCAGTGTTTTTTCTCATTTTTCCTCTCTAGCTGTATGTCCAGGCACGTATGGCATCCAAGTGGGCCCGCCTCCTCCGGCCCACAATTCAGTTCTTCCTGGTGGCCTTTGCCATTTATGTGGGATACACGCGTGTGTCTGATTACAAGCACCACTGGAGTGACGTGGTCGTGGGTCTTCTGCAAGGGGCGCTGGTCGCAGTCCTCACGGTGAGTGAGGTCAATCTCATGAAATCTCATGTTCGGGTCGCATGTCACCATAAAACCAAAAGAACAAAATTGTAAAATGATTATAATTTGAAAAAGGTCTTTATTTAAAAATTAAAAAAAGGTATTTATTTTATGTTAATTATGTAATATTTATTTTAGTCCTTCACAAAGAATCTGAAAATTAAACACTTTGTTAAAATTTGAACATTTGACAAATTTTTTATTTTTTTTAAATGTTTTTAAAAATATACAATCAAAATGTAAAAATCGTAATGATCCTAAATATACTGGAAACATACTCTTTAAATAAATAAAATTTATATGAATAATTTTCAATTCAGTTTAATTTTAAATTATTTTGTTTTTGGTAAAGTCTTATTTTTGTGAAACTACTTCTGCCGCCTGTCTTAGAAACTACAAAAGTGGTTAAATAAAGGTTAAATAAAAAAAAAAACATACTAAAATAAATGATAAATAATATTAGAAATAAGTAAATAAAATTAACAGAGAAAATAAAATAAAGTACAAACACACACACACACACACACACACACATCTTTATATATTATTTTATTTTTTTATTTTTTCCTGATTAAAGGTTAAATAAATATTATATATATTATTTAATAAATATGTAATAATAAAAATATTATATAATAATACATCTATAATAATATATTTTAATAATAATAATAATAATAATAATAATAATAAAATAATAATAAAAGTATTTATGTATATATGGTTATTTAATTTTTTTCTGGTTAAATGTTAAATAAATAAATATAATAATAATAATAATAATATTTATTTATTTAATAAATAATAAATAATAATAATGAAATAAAATATAATAGATATAATAATACAAATATATGGCTGTATAGAAATGAAAATATAATAATAATAATCATTTTTATTTTTATTTGTTTATTTATTTTTGGTGTTCTTCAAATCTGCAAGTTGCATTAAGACTTTCTCCTCTCCGTCACAGGTGCGATATGTCTCTGACTTCTTCAAAGAGCGCCCCCCTCGCTGCCAGGATGTTGAAAATGCTGAAAATGAAGACAGCGAACGCAAGCCCAGCCTTCAGATCGCAGACACGGACAGAAACCATTACTCCTACAGCAGGCCTGTATGAGCCTGACCTTTGACCTTTGAGAGCAGTCACACAGAAGCACTGGATGCTGCACCACGTCTCGTACACACACTGTACACTGGCACTGACTGCGCTCTCTTCCACAGGACTACACTCCCATTTCACACACACAGAGAGAGAGAGAGCGCGAGTGAGTGAATGCATCAACGAACACTGAATATTAGATTTGATACTTCTCTACAGACTGTGTTTATATACCGAATTTTGTCTTATGCATGCTCGTATACGCCAAGTGCACAGACCGCCTGACATCTAATGAACCATGAGGGACTTTATTGTATGAGAGCACAAAGACAAGCTTCTCCAAGGGGAACTAGTCATTTCCATGACAACCTCAAAACCACCAGTTGGCATTTACTGACTAGCCGTACTTCTGCTGTTGGAAGCCATTCTTTCAACATGGGAAAGAAAGCCAACTATTCTAAGCCATCAGAAGACAAGAATTCATGATGTCCTGAGTAAGAAGTGCAGGCAGAGAAGTCTGAACATGGAACAAATGCCAAAAAAAGGTCTTTCTCACATTGTCGGTTAGATATTTTATACGATTTTATACAATTTTATGTATATATATGTGTGTGTGTGTGTGTGTGTGTGTGTGTGTGTGTATATATATATATATATATATATATATATATATATATATATATATATACCAGTCAAAAGATTTTTTTTTAAAGAAGTCTCTTCTATTTTACTAAGCCTGCATTTATTTGATCCAAAGTACAGTAAATGTAATTTATTCCTGTGATTTCAAAGCTGAATTTTTAGCATCATTACTCCAGTCACATGATCCCTCATAAATCATATGCACAGGCGTAAAAACATTTATTATTATTATTATGTTGAAAACAGCTGAGTAGAATTTTTTCAGGTTTCTTTGATGAAAATATAGTTCAGAAGGACAGCATTTATCTGAAAATTCAGCTTTGATCACAGGAATAAATTACATATTAAAATATATTCAAACAGAAAGTTATTTTAAATAGTAAAAATATTTCAAAATTTTACAGTTTTTGCTGTACATTGTACTTGTGCTGTACTTGTTCAAAAGCTTTTGACTGGTAGTGGATAATAGTGACTTTATTATTATTATTTTTATATATAAAGAAATATATATATATATATATATATATATATATATATATATATATATATATAAAAAGATTAGGATTAGGGACTTTTTCTAAAGGTAACATTTTGGTGAACTAGTTATTATATCTGCACACATCTACAAGAAATTCTGCATAACATGAATAATTTTTTAATATATATAAAATAATACTTTTTATGTTTAATTTGCTAAAGACTACCATGACAACTCGTCATTTCAATCTAGTTTTGTTGCGTCACTCGCTCACATAACGATGCCGTTTTAATGAAAACCACTAGCTAACCGAGGCACATATATACAGTATATCGGTATATTTCATGGAGATGAGTCTTACTAATATTGTACTATCTATTATTAACTATCAGATTTAATACGCTAAATAGCTGTTTATCTCTGACTATGATCACCGCGTCCTAACCAAGTGAACGTGAAAATGCTGCTTGTAATGTTAAAATCACAGCCAATCAAAAAGCTGTATGCTGATTCTGAACCAATGAGGATTCAGTAAGGGGCGGGGCTACCCAACATGACAAACTGATGCTTGTAGCATTACTTGGATAAAAATGAACTTGCAGAATGTTTCCACAGCATCATGATTGTTTAGTTTTATGTGCCTATTTCCAGTGAAAAACGCCTGTCGAGATCACCAGCGAATTCAAGAATCAGGTTAGATTTATTTTCTTCACGTCACGCCAGTGCATATGACGAAATTGACGTTTTAAACGTAAGGTGTGTTTAAACTTTGGTCCATTACAATATTAGCTTTCACTTAACTTACCTGTATCATTCCAGAGACCATTTTTTCCAGGATTTTGCCTCCATTCACATTTATCCTTTACTCTAATTTACCTCACTTTTATCTAGTTCTAATTTATGTTGATTCGGAGCTTGAAGATCGAGCGCCGCCTCCCAGGAAAATCTAATTTGTTTGTCGGACAAAATGGTAGATTCAGCGTTATGATTGGTCAGATTGCCTGTCAATCAAACACCGGTGAAAGGTCAGTTATTTCGTTGGGATACAGCCACTGTAAGTCTGTATTCCTCCTCTTCTAAAATAAATCATGTATTCTGCCATACATTTTTAACTTCTCACCTATTATGTTATTTAAAGTGGGAAAACTATTTTAAAAATAATAACTTTCCCTCTCAGGAAAAACGATGAATTTTCCCCCCATTACCTGCTCACCTATTATGTTGTTTATGGAAAAATACATTCCTTTGTTAGTTTGAAGTTGTTGACAATCGCTCATGTAAACCCTGCACAACAGAACCTGCTGTCTACTGTGAGTTGCTAATGCTGCAATTTTTTATGGACACTATATTTAGTGAATATGAATGATGTCTCCCAATTTTTTGCTTCTATGTGGAACAGAGACTCTCTTGTGAGTCACAGAAAACCGGACGGCCTTAAAATAAATGAGGACTGAGCTCACAGAGTGACTTAAACACTGAATGTGAAGAAGATTGTGGCTCATGTTTACACTTTTACCAATATGTGTAAAATGCAAGTATTGTTTAGTTGAATGTTCCAGAGCAATGATGAGTATTTTTGCAGGATTGTTGTACGTTTGTGCATATACATTGCACAACATCAATGATAATACATCATTTTCAAAAATTGTTTGGTTGTGAAATACACATAAAAAAGAGTGCATTAAGTAGCATAAATGAACATGTTACAACATGTCAAAACCAAAAGAAAAAATATTGTCTGATTACATTGAAGCTACTGAACTTTTTTTTCCCTAAAAATGAATCATTCTAAACCACTT
The DNA here is from genome assembly GCA_021397915.2 of Tor tambroides. Lineage (NCBI taxonomy): Eukaryota > Metazoa > Chordata > Actinopteri > Cypriniformes > Cyprinidae > Tor > Tor tambroides. The sequence goes on along the minus strand of JAFVLL020009799.1, from coordinate 34,505 downwards.
AGAGCTCCAGACATTATATATGAACCAATTATTATTTTGTAATGATTGGCATTCGTGACTTTATAAGAAGTTGAGTGTATAGCATATTAATGTTGCACAATTTTTTTTTTCTTGGTATGTATTATATTTGTTTGTTTATACCTAATGTTCAAAATAATAAAAAAAAGTTTTTCAGCATCTTCTGCCATTATGTTTCTGCTGTTGCTGTAAATGAACTCAAAACGGAAACGAATGAAAAGTTTTGAAACGTTCGAAGTTCACAGTGCAGATGTGTGTCATATTTTTATCTTATCAGCTGTTAACACTTCATATTTCAACGTCTGCTATCTGAATTACATGTTTGCTTGGCCAAGTATTATTATTACTCTTGCTCATGGTGTTAAAGGTTTGTTCAAATCACTAACCATACATGCACTGAACTTTTCCAAACAATCAGTCTTAATTATTTATAGCATGTTCACATGCATTTAAAAATATGATTTCATATTCAGCATGTGTCTTCAGTTGGATGAATGTTTGTGTAATTCAGGCCGGTGCCGTTCAGCCAAAACTCGTCCTTCTCTAACACAGAGACGATTGTACAAGGGAATCGTGGGAATTGAAGCAGCCAAAAATGTCACAAATAAGTCCTGCTTCTTTTCATCAGAATGGTGTTCAAGGACTGTTGATTCCCGTAAGCTTCATTGTAACCGGGTAAATGATTCTCTGCAGGCAAGACTGGAAAACTGGAGGAACACTGACTGAGGCAAAGCGTCCATTGTAACGTGTATATTAAAATGTGTATATTTTATGTTGTCTATAGGTGGGACTGGTTTAGGCTGGTTTGGCTGTTTTCATTCATGCATTGTGTCATGTACACGTGACATCCTGCTACTATAAAGAGCTTTATTTACAGTCCTTGTGATCCAGCAAAAGGATCACATGGACTGATTCTTGAGATACAAAATACTTGGGACAAAACACACAAAGTTTTCCACTTCAAAATTAATGATCAATTAACCATTGTCACAAAAGTACCATTTTATTCAATTCTCCCTATTTTCTCAAAATTATGACAATCACTTACTATCCATAAAACCAGCCATCCGCAGAGCTTAATACTTCAATGCTTCTATATATGTACAATAACTCAAATATATTTTCAACTTAAGAAAAAAACGTAATTTAAGAAAAAAAAAAACATTATCCCAAAAGTACTTATTTCTCATTTTAAGATCATATTAGTATCTAATAACAAGTGCTATTTCATTGAGATTTTGTTGACATTTTGAATGTTTTCAATTTTAGATTTTCCATTTTCATTTGAAAGTTTTAGTAAATTTTTGTCATTTTTTTAAACGTTTATATTGAATTTTATTTTTTTAAATATTTTTTTTCAAATTGTTTTTTTAATATTTTCCATTTTAATTTTATGATTTAGGTAATTTTGTGTTTTTGTCATTTTTACAAGTTTTTAATAGTTGAATGTAGAATGTTTTCATTTTATGTTTTCCATTTTAATTTTAGTAAAGTTTTTATAATATCTTTATACAATTTTATTTTTTAATATTTTGAAGTTTTCATTTTTATATTTTCCATTTTCTTTTTTATTTTAGAATTTTAGTAATTTTGCATTTTTGTCATTTTTACAAGTTTTTTTTTTCAGTTGTAGTTTTAGTTATTTTTATACATCAAGTTGAACTAAATGAAAATGAGAAACTAGCCAACTAGATTAAATAATTTTTAGGTATTTTTTCTTTCTTTCTGTATATTGTATTTCAGTTTATTTCATTTCAAGAAACAGATTTTTTATTCATTTCTTTTTTTTTTCTTTTTTTTTTAATTTTAATTAACTGTAATAACCATCCTAACACAAGAAAAGCATGTACTACATGTGCAAAAAATGGGTTTGTGAAAACAGTACGATTTTTTTATGGTGACAATTCAAGAAATAGAGCAGAAATCAGTTTGAAACCGAACTGTAGTCTCAGTTCCAATGCTATTTTTCAATCAGTATTTGAATCTGTATGGCTGTCAACACATATCGAGCGACTGACCAAAAAAAAAAAAATTGATAGAAAATTGAAGCAAGTTTCACCAAAATTCAGATGAAATCCTCTGAAAATGTTACTCCAAAATAAGCCTATTGTACCTAAAGTTATAATTTTCCACTTCTGTCCCAGTATTCAAGAATCAGTGTTAGTATGAAGACACGACCCAAAAATGTTTCCAGTGCTTCATCCTCAAAGCATTCTGGGATGTATGACCTGCGTTTGACCGGTGATATTTGACGTTGCTGTCTTACAGCAGTCAGATAAAACTGTTTGGCCACTTCAGCCAAAACATTCGCTCATCTGTTAAATGATTTTAGACACACTAAATCTATCAATGTTTGACGTCAACTGAGCAGGTTTCAACACATTTCAATTCATTTTTAACGATTAGCGTTAATACCATTTTGGAAAAGTTAGCAAATAAACAGTCAAGCCGTTACGTTTGTCTAGATTGGGGGTAAAGATCTCCTAACTAGTTCCACATGGAGCAAAGCAAACATAAACCTGATCAGATTGATATGTGTTTGATTATAGCGCAGCCTAGTGTTGAAATGAAGCAGTACAACAACAGATTGCAGTCTGAGTTTGTTCAAAGCCTGAACTGTCCTGGTTTTCAATTAAAAGAGATTTCAAAATATAAAATATAGAATAAATATAGTGACTTTTCTAAGTGACTTTCTGTGTATATTACCCACAGGAGAGAAACTGACACATGAAATTGTTTAATAAAATGATATTTTAATCAAACTTTGTGTACTTATGTCTTTATTATGCATTAACCATTTTAAAATGCAATAAAGCACTCTAGATTGTGCTGTATTGTGAATATAAACACACTAACAACATCCTTCGACCATGATTTTACTCACAATACAGCACAGATTCTCATGCTTTATTGCTTCATTTAGCGTCATAAAGTGAGCATTCATATATGAACAACGGAAGGCTGTTTATTACAAGCAAAAACAGCATCATTTCTCTTGGAATACTGTGTGAAACTAATGCAATGCACTCAAAATGACAGTTTTATAAAGTCTGCTTCAGTGAGGGGAAATGGTGCGATGGCTTCAGGGTGTTTTGAGCTTTACAGACACAGTTAAAAGCTCTCGGAGGAGAAAGTGAAATGGTGCTATAACAGGAACACCTCGATGTCCATTTGTCTAGAAGTTTCCAAGTCTTTGTTTTGAACTCGTTTTGACATAAGATTGGCAGTAAAAGCATCTCAGTCCATTTCTGTGTGGGAGATGATACGGAGAAGCCCGTATCTTGCCTCCATTTGCCTGTCACTGAAAGACAAAACAAAGCTCTCATGATTACACAACAGAAACACAGTATTACCTGCAGTTATTGTGTACATTAGTACTGCTGGAGAACTAAAGACATAAGAGATGTTTTGGTTTTCAGTATTTTTCAGTTACCACGCTTTTAGGAAACATCTAAATTAAAAGCCCACAAAATTAATAAAAATTACATTAGGATGTTACATCATCTTCAGAGAAAAAACTAACAGCAATTTTCATTAAGTGATGATTTTTCTTATATAGCAAATGTAGTATTTACTGTTTCATAACTAATATCTGACCCAAAAATGTTAAGACTTTTTTTGTCTTTGTAATCTTTCATCCAACATCTAGGTATGCCCACTTAGAACTAATGATTATTAAATGCCACTTTAATTCAAAATTAATTGTAATTAATTAATTATAACCCAAACTATATTTGTTTCTCACAGAATATCTATTTTACTCAGAAACGTGTCACATTACAAAAGTAAAATGGGTTACAAATGACATGTAAAATGTGAAAATGTACAATTTTTCAAAATGATATGGTAAATTTTAATAAACGTTTTTGAAAATCTTTTACATTTTTAATCACAAATGTATTCATTATTCATTTTCTAAAGAAGTGTTTTAGTAAACATTGTTTTAGACAAAATGGTCATGTATGTTTAATATTTTAATAAAATGTAAGATTTTATATTATGCATTATTAATGCATTATTTAAATGTGCATATATACATATATATATATATATATATATATATATATATATATAAATTGAATAAATATATTATATATTATTAATAATAATTAATAAATACATGAACTATAACACAATATTATATTTAAAAATATAATAATTATATGATAATATTAATAAGTATATTGTATGAAAGTAACATATAAATATATTTAATGTATATATATATATATATATATATATATATATATATATACAGAGCGAGAGAGAGAGACACACACACCAGAATATATTCCTCACCAGACTATTCAGCTTTCTCTCTAATTGGCTGACAGAGCTGTCAGACAGCTGATTGGCTGATTACGCCCGGCATGTGAGAACACAGATGCGGTTCGCTCAGAGTTCGGCTCGGAGGGCCACGAGGACGGATGAAGGGCTTCTGACAAGGCACCTGATGCCCAGGCCCGAGTGCTCTGGGGCCGCCCCGGTGCATTCTGGGACTGGTCCCGTGCATTCTGGGAAGGGCGGGCTGGGGAGGGGTAGCGGCTGTCTTTCACTAGTCTCACTCCATGGGTAGGAGTGGGTCCTGTGAGGAAAACCAGACGTCAAGGTGTATAACCGTTCGTCACTACAAATGAATTGCAGGAATTGGAAAAACCATTTGGAGGCGAGCGAGAGATGAAATCACATCCGACTGAAAAACCATCCCCCTGCCGCCCACGTTTACTGTAAGCGGGAAAAGCATGAGTCAGGACGTACCTAGTGTTTGAGAGCGGGAGACGGGCCGCGGGCGGAGGACGACAGAGGGCGGGGAGGTGCTGGAGAGCCAGGAGAGAGTGATTCATGGGACGCTGAAGGAGAAGGAGATCTCACTTTCTCCTAAAAGCACAGAGAGCAAAACAACTAAACCATGTCCACAGAAACTTCTCTTTTTCATTTATTTATTTATTTATTAATTTTGAATAATAAAAACTATTAGATATGATATCTAGGGCCCAATGAAAGCTGTTTTATTTTTTCCCAAATTGTTTTTAAACAAAAAGTTTTTTAGATTGCATTTTATTTTTTTAAATCAATTTTATTAATCAAAAAGGATGTCCAATCAACTGAATACACAAAACTTTAACAATGTAATAATCTAATCGAATTTTAAAAACAATAGGGCCCTAAGAAATGTATATTTTTCCCCCTAATTTTGTTTTATTTTTTTCCCCACAGTCTGTGTCTTCTTTTTTCAGTTTACGGTTTTAAAGGTTTAATTAAATTTTATTAAGAAAAAAGAATGTCTAATAAGTTGAATTAATAACATTTTAACAATGTAATAATGTATTACAATTTTAACAATAACAGGGCCATAGGAAATGTGTTTTATATTTTTAAAATGTTATATTTGATATTTTTCCCCAGTTTCTGTGTTTTTGGTTTTAATTTTTTTTTTTATTATTACTTTAAGAAAACCAAACTTTTATTTTGGGGAGTTGTAGTGAAAACTTTTGAGTTTCTGTGTGTATATAATGATATTTTCTCAGTGAAATGCTGGTAAAGAGACTTTCAGAGCAGCTCTGGAGATGACGTTCATGTTCATGTCCACTTCATATTTCAGTAGCAGTCTTTTGCAGATTAATATCACAGACACAAGTGCACAACCCTACTTTTGATCTGTTCATCCAAATTTTGCCAAATTCTGTGACTTTCCACATTTTACAGCAACAACTCATTTTCATGACTGGATTCTGTGATTGCGTATCACGGAAATCATAGGGCCTTAGATCATTTTGATAAACTATGATCTAACAAGACATTTTAATAGCATGAAAAGGAAGTAGTTAAACACACCAGTGGTCTGTTTCAGAGCCTATTTTATGGGAAATGTTGAGTATTTGTATGAAATGATTTCTGCACCTGAGTGGGGCTCTTGCAGAGTCCGGGCGAGCGTGGCTGAGATCGAGGGGAGGAAGAGCCTTCTCTGGACGGATTCTTCCGGAGGACTGGAGAGCTATTCAGTCCGTTCCCTTCTGTCGATCTGGGAGAGACTCCTGCGGGTGACGCACTTTTCTGCAAACACAGACGGTACAAGATCTTATCAAAAACTTCAAATCATACTACCTTAAAAGCAACTACAGCAGTGTTTGCTCATGCAAAAGTCTCTTAAATATGACTCCTTCAACTGGAGGCAATGGGATTTAAAAGAAAAATTTACAGTATAAATAAAGGCACAGACAAACAAAGCAGGACGGGTTGGTTTGTGTTGAAATTTGTTGTTTAATTGCTGAAATCACAAACTCCACGTATGAACAGTCTAGTGATGCTTACTTTAGCGAATACCACAAACAAACACAATATCTGATCATATTTGTGACCCTGGACCACAAAACCAGTCATAAATAGCAACAGGCAAAAATGCATTGTATGGGTCAAAATCATCGATTTTTCTTTTATGCCAAAAATCTTTAGGATGTTAAATAAAGATCATGCTCCATGAAGATATTTTGTAAATTTCTTACCGTAAATATATCAAAACTTAATATTTGATTAGTAATATGCATTGCTAAGAACTTCATTCGGACAATTTAAAGGCGATTTTCTCAGTATTTGGATTTTTTTGCACCCTCAGATTCCAGATTTTCAAATAGTTGTATCTCAACCAAATATTGTCCTATCCTAACAAACCAGACATCAATGGAAAGCTTATTTGTTCAGCCTTCCGATTATGTATAAATCTCAGTTTCAAAAAATTGACCCTTATGACTGGTTTTGTGGTCTGGACTGTGGTTTTGTGTAGCTTGAACAGGAACAAACATCTTTTTACTTTAGGTTTTACATGTATTTACTTTTACTGTATAGTTTTATTTCAATTTTCCTTATGTTTACCAGGTAAAAAATGTTGCGATGCTAAATGAAGCCTTTATGACTAAAGTTTATAATTTATGAACCTGGTTTCATGGTATAATATCTATCATTAGTAATTCATTAAAAACATAATATAGTGTTTGATCAGTAGTTTCTGTATTTTCACATATGTGCACGTAGGAAACTATATGACTCCAAGTACAGCAAGTACTTTAAGTATCATGACTTTTCTAGATATTTAAAGTACTGAACCAATGATCTATCAAACAGTATTAATGTAGTAAAATTTGTTATTGTTGTCAATGAAAGTTACCAGGTTTATAAATCATAACGTCTTGATTAAAAAAAAAAAAAACTTCATAAATTTCATACACACTGTATTTACACTGGAAGTGATCAATGACATGCTGTCCTTCAGAATATTCCATAAAACGGACCAATCAGCAGCAGGCTACTCTTCAGCAGCAGGAAATGAATAACTATGTGACCAACTTTACTGGAACAAAACGGACTGCTGGTGACTGTTGCATAATGAAAGAAAGAAAGAAAAGAGACAGCGAGTAACTCTTTTCACACCTCTTTATTGCCGTCTCTTCTGAGAGCATCTTCATTTTTACCGCCACTTTCCTGCAGGAAACACACACGATCATCAGACCAACCCAATCATGAGCTCGAAATGGAAAGTAAATGGAGACGTTTGCTTAAATCTCTTGTTTCTCAGATGTTTTCTCTCAAACTTTTCTCAAACTGTCCTCAGATTTGTCGAGATACCAAAGAAAATAAAGTTAAATACAATAAAATATAAATATTAGATAAAAAACATTTTGTTTGTTTGTTTTGGAAAAACTCAAATTAGAAACGCTGCCTTGGCAACTAAATGAAATAGGTTTAAGCTGAAGCACTGAAATAACTGGAAATAAATGAAAACTAAAACTTAAACCAAAAGAATTTATTAAACCAATAGTAAAATTAAATAATGATAATAATACTAAAATGACAAAAGACTAAAGATTAAACGAAATTAATATTAACATTAATTTTATAGGTCTATAATCCTACTGTATGACAACTATTGACTCATTTATGTCAATATTTGATTTCTCCAGGGGAACAATGGGAGAATCATCTGAGATTTATTGATACTTAAACTGACACTGAAAGCTGCATGATGTCTCTGGAGCGATGAAAGAGCAACATGTGAGCAGTTTTCCTCTGGTTTGGTGAGTGAATTCATAAGTCAGTGAATCAGGGATGAAATGATATCACTTTAAATTAATAATGAGCATTAATATTCAAATTGCAGTCAGCAGGCTTGTGATCATGGAAGCACAAGCGAAAATCACACAGACTGCAGGATGAACTCAAATGCACCTTAAAGAGACGCTTTTAAACTGTAAACCGGGGAAACAGCGTGTTTTGGTCATGACTTGACTTACCCGTCGTGTTCGTCCCGTGCTGCTCTGGTCTGCGCCGCCCCGTTTATTGTCCATATCAGTGTGAGAGGATGAGGAAGAGGAAGGGGGAGGAGGAGGAAGACCCAGGCGCAGGCCTGCAGACCGATGACCCACTGGAGAGCCGCCGCCGCTCTGAAAAAAAACACAGACACAACATACATCACACAATCACTATAATCTCGCACGTTCATATTTTTTAAATTGATAGGTTTTTATTTTTCAACAGTCAAAAGACTGTATAGTATGAAACTTCATTCAAAAAGACATTTAAAATATTCATTCATTCATTAAATATTTAAAATATACAAATATTAATATGCATAATCACTTGTCTAGAAAAATATTTGGAAACCTCTTTATATTATCTATGGCTCTATATTAGATTAGATTCAATTTAATTGTCATGGCGCAGATATAGCTGTGATTTTAACATGGGAATTGATACAGTGAAATTTTATAACACGCTAAAAGTAAGTACAGCAAAATTGTTATTTTTGTTGGAAATTCAACCCAAAAATGGTTTTGGGAGAATTAATTAAATACTTTAAAAATTACAAAATAGCCATAAATAACCATCAGGTTTATAATAAATTTGGTCTATAATACATTTCTAGTATATTAATGCATATTTTAAACCTTTATACTGTATCACATGACTTTCATACAAATTGCATACTGTATACATAGATAACCATTCATTTTTTTAATTAGAAGGAAGGAAGGAAGGGGTTTGGTAATAGAAAGTCTTTTGACTGTTGAAATTGTTAAAAATTTGTTCAAAATTTTATTTGAAGCTTGATCAAATGCAAATAGTTCCTCAGTCTGATTTTTGTTTTTGCAACATGACAAATGAAAAATAAAGACTGCAAGGTTATGGTTCTACGGGTCAAATCATTTGTGCACGATTCCTATGGAAATGGTGGAGAATGGAAAATGACTTAGTACAATAAAAAAAAAAAAAACTTTTAATTCTATTTCTAAAAAATGCAATTCTATAAAAAATCCAATTGAACATATAATAACCGCTCAGCAGTGCAATCCTTACAGAAAACAAGACCATGCAAACACACGAATAATCTACTTCTCTAGTGGATATACCAATGAGAAGACGACTACTCACAAAACGCCACAGAACACTGAGGTTTAATACTGACCCTGTTTGGAGCTCCATCTACAGAAATGAAGAGAGACACAGAAGGATTGACTCAACGAGAAATGATGATACTGTTATCTTGAGCATTCACAATACATATCAGGAATATTCCAGAATAATTTCAGTCTAATGTCTATGGATCAAATCTCAGGCATGCTGTGGCTTATAGACAATCAAAAAAACCAAGCAAAACTCTCATGTACAGTAATGCATGTACAGTGGAAGTCTATGGGGCAGAAATATAAAGCATGAATTTTTGAATGAATTCATCAGTACAAATGTTGCTATTTAAGCTGTATAGTTGTCTAAATCATCCCTTTGAAGTAGGACTACTTTTCTAGGTGGAAGAAAATTTACCTGTGAATTTTGATCTGTGTAAACAGTGTCCATGTCTCCATATCTGAATACACATGCTTCCCTATGCACAGTACTTTCTTTTATAGTATCCAAAAAGCAGTCAGGCCTCAAGGGATAGTAGTAATGGTAATTTTGCATAAATTAATGGTCATATAAGAAATGCTACCATAAATTGAAATCGCTATAGATTAAAACCACTAATAGGTTCTCGCGCACCTCTGGAGTCCAGGGGCTCGGGGTGAGTGAGGTCATCTTTAGGCACCAGGTGTGGGGGGAACGGGAAGGCTCCGGGAAGAGCCATGAGGCTCGCACCCGCTCCCAGAGTCAGTCCTGAGGGGTGTGGCGTCAGAGGGAAGCCCGGGGCATGATGGGATAGATGCTGGAACTGCTGCTGCTACAAAGGCGGGAATGGAGAGGAAAATGTTGATATAACATTTTTATATATATAGATTATATGACCACATTAAAAGAAATGTCATTCAGTATAACAACAGTTTGTATACAAAAAGTCTTGTCAGGCATATTTGGATACAAGAATCATTAGATGACATTAAAAGACATTATTTAAGGATCACAGTTCAGAGTCCAAAAACACTAATTAAATCTTTACCAATCTTTGTCATTATCCTTCAAATCACTAGGTTAAGACATTTTTAATCATTTAAAATGTAATGAAATTTGGTATGACCACTTGTTCTTTTATATATTTTAATAAGTACACATCAGAATAAGTATGTTGTTTCATTTTTACATAAATATATAGTTACACTGAATGACCATGGAAGATTATTTCACCCATATTTTCAAAAGTTATTTGAAACATTAAAGTAGACAATTTACACACACATATATATATATATATATAAATAATTTACATATATACATAGTAAAATTTGTTCAGACCCCTTCAACATTTCTCACATTATCACAGTTTATTCACTATAGTTTAGAAAATGGTAATAAAATATGACAAGAACTCAAGAGTTAAACTGTGTCAGAACAAATTGATCTTGATAATGTCAGATAACTTTGATAGAAAGGTATGTAACAACATGGTCAGGTCAAAGTGTCAAATCAATTTCTGGTCCCAAATTTTTATCCATTTTACTGGTAGTCCACTGTATGAAGAATTTTTGGGTATAATACGTCATAGTTTACTTTATTTTACTATCCTCACTTACATAAATGAACTATATTGTCCTGCACCTACTAGTAAAAAAAAATAGCAAAAATTATATCTGGTGTCTGAATAATTTTTGTTTTGACTGTGTGTGTGTGTGTGTACTTGTTTTTTCTATCCTGGTGGGGACTTAGACCTGAATACACACAGCCTCATGGGGACTTGTGTCACGGTGGGGACCTAAATTGAGGTCCCCACGGGTAAACAAGCTTATAAATCACACAGAATGAAGTTTTTTGAAAATGTAAAAATGCAGAAAATTTTCCTGTAAGGGGTAGGTTTAGGTGTAGGGTTGGTGTAGGACGATAGAAAATACGGTCTGTACAGCAGAACAACATTATGCCTATGAGAGTCCCCACAAGGATAGCAGAACAAGTGTGTGTGTGTGTGTGTGTGTGTGTGTATATATATATATATATATATATATATATATATATATATATATATATAATGTCTGAAGATTATATGACCACATCTGAAAATGAAGTGTCATTTTAGTATCAATGAGATACTATTATAGTTTTTATTAATAGTTTGAATTGAGTTTTTATTTTTATATTTTATGTTTTTTAATTACATTTTTCTGAAAGATTTTTGTAATCTTTTTGTTGATGTATCTACCAGGCTGATGAAGGGCCAGCTTGTTACTGGTCAGACTGAAAACTGTACTCATGTTTGATTGATTGGGAGGAAAACAGTCTCACCCCGATGATAGCGTTGAGCTCGGCCATGCTAACGTGTTTGGATCGTTCCACTGCTTGAGCCACCTGATGCTGATGCTGCAAGAACACACAAATTCACACATGAAGCATGAATAAAACAAACCAGCTAATAGAGAAGATATTCAAAGATCAAGCCCAAACATGCAAAACTACACCCGAGGCGAAACCTGCTACATGACAGCACCTTTCATTGTGAAAAACCACAAACAAAGCAGAAGCGCATGTGCCACAAACAGCAGGTCAACTGAAAAGAGTTGTTGTTGTCTCTGTGGCAGGCCTGATGTTCCCAGAGGGCGTTACGATTACAAAATAACAGAATCCACTCAGCGAGGCTTAGAAAAGAACAGTATGAAATATTGATCCAGGAAAGAGGTGGGCGATTGGAAGCTCTCTGTTGATGACCACCTCTGCTGTAAATAATTCATGTGTAAATAGCTCGTGGGGGGAGTGTGTGTGTGTGTGTGCTTGCTCACCTCTTGGGACAGCAGTGGAATGATCTGAGTGCATATAGCACTGAGCCGCTTTACAATCTCTGCCTGCAGAAACAAACACACAAATTCCCATCAAACAACAGATGACATACTAAAGAAAACAGTCAGGCTAATTGAGGTTTGTTGTTTTGTTTCTCTAACAGAACAGTAGCTAATGTGTCAGTATGTGCTGTTCATTCAGGACCGCTTTCATATTATATGTTAAAATGGTCCATTATATGTTAAATGTATTTTATTATTGTATGTAGAGAAATCTTTTAAGCCCTGTATGTTTGATAGGTTAATAAAATTTGGTTAAAGTTTGGTCCGTTACAGTCTGACACCATTTTGCATATTATTAACAAAAATGATAATCACAAAAGTGATTACAAATTAATGATAAAACGAATGACTACAATGACATATTCACTAAATTTAATGGATATTTTGTCAAAAGAAAATTAAAAATGACTAAAAAATTAATTTAAAAAATAAAATAATAAAAAAAATACAGATAAATAAACAGAAAAATAGAACAACTGAATGACAGATAGATAGAACGATAGACAGAACAATAGAGCAATAGACAGAACGATAGATAGCTAGATAGATAGATAGATAGATACACAGAACGATAGAGCAATAGACAGAACGATAGAACGATAGATAGATAGAACGACAGAACGATCGATAGATAGATAGATAGATAGATAGATAGATAGATAGATAGATAGACAGATCAACAGATAGACATAGATAGATAGATAGATAGATAGATAGATAGACAGAACGATAGAGCGATAGACAGAACGATAGAACGATAGATAGATAAACGCAAAGGGGTCTTTCTTGACCGCCAGAGGTGCTTTTAATACATTGCATGCACAGACACACACACACACAGCTCACATATGTACACACTTCCATACAGGCTGATCCCACACACTCTGACCCACATACACTCTCAAATCCAGGCATTTCCAACAGATGGCCTGGAAAACGAGGAGAGATGCAGGGGTCTTATCTGGATTAGCCCACTCTAGCGTGTGTGTGTGTTTGTGTGTGTTCGCTCATATAGAGTAGTCAGGCTTAAACCCTGCTTCAAAATAAATGCCCAACAAAAAACTGTATCAGACACATCGCACATATACAGTACAGCCCTCCTCAATGTGAGAAAGAAAAATGAGAACAGACAAACCTTAAGCTTTCTTTTAAACATGTCTGAGGAAAATACAGATAGCTCTGAAATCTGACTAGATGAGCCACATTTAAAGCTGCCATAAAACAGAATACAGTCTATAGGCACACATCATAAACATTAATATTATATCTGTATTACTACATATATCACACATAGTTATACTAACAAAAATATACTTGGAATAAGAAGTGTTTATTGTGTTTATCACCATTAAGAAATGTACATATTTATTGAACACTGATGCCTTTTATCATATTAGTGGCAATACCAACAGGTTTATAAAAGCCACTCAATTAGCTAAAACCCTCCATGATAAAATCCTGGTAATGCATGTACACTACCATTCAAAAGTTTGGTTTTTATTGAAAGAAATGAATATTTTTATTCAGTAAGGATACATTAAATTGATCAAAAGTGACAGTATGTATATTTATAATGTCACAAAAATGCTGTTCTTTTGAACTTTCTATTCATTAAAGAATCTTGGAAAAAGTATCACAGTGTTTACAAAAATATGAAGCAGCACAACTGTTTCTAACATTAATAATATTTAGAAATGTTTCTTGAGCAGCAAATCGGCATATTAGAATGATTTCTGAAGGATCATGTGACACTGAAGACTGGAGTAATGATGCTGAAAATTCAGCTTTGCATCATAGGAATAAATTACATTTTAACATATACTGAAATAAACAGTTATGTTAAATGACAATAATTTCTCACAGTATTACTGTGAGAAACAGTTGAAGTGAATATGAATGTAACACCTGAAATCTAACGCATAAATGCCTGTGCTGCTGATACAACGGTTTGAGGTTCAATCCCTGCAACTGGAGACTGCTTTGAAAATCCTCTTCCATCCCTACCAAACCCTTGCTCATGATCGTCCCTGCAATTAGTGTTTGGTTCATCCAGTGGCATCACTAACCTGCCAACCAGAGCCCATAATTTCCACACACAAGGACACCTCATACTGTAAAGCTCATTACACAGACATCATGCTGATCTGTAATGAAATCAGGCTGCAAACGGCACATCAGTCACTCACCTGCTTCTGCATTTCAATGTTCAGCCCGTAAGACATTTCATAATACTGTGGAAGGAAACAAGGGCAGTTCAATTACACGACATAAATCACAATTACATCCAGCCAAATGACAGAAATGCTCTACATGTGTTACCAGAGGCCAGAAATGACCCATATTCATAGTGAAAGACCTGAAACTCATTTCTCTTTCATATTAATGTGCGTAGATCATATTTGTATCCACGCATTTGACAGACACTTTTATCCAAAGTAATTTATAGTGGATTCAGTGTGTGTGTTCAATATTGATCAACTGGGCTAGAGGATCTTAACTCCATCATTTATCATTTTTTCAGTATTTTTTACACATTTATTGCAGTTTTCAATGTGTTATTTGGTAGGGCATAACTATAAATTGAGCATTGTGTGTTTTTTCATTTAGGAAAACATCTTGCATGATTACACTGTATGGTGCACACAAAATAAAATAAAATAGATTAACTGACACTACCTCTTTTTCATTACAATAAAATAGTATAATAAATGGCAACAAATGACGCAGTATGGACGTGCACTATGCATTTATCAATAAAAAATTTAATTGTATGGACATGCACTATGCCTTTTGAATAAAAATAAAATAAAAAATACAATATATACTTTTTTTAATTTTATTATTTCTTTTACAAAAAAAAAAAAAAAAAAAAAAAAAATCATTTTTCAGTACATATTCCCACCTATTAGCTGTTATATATATATGCTTATGTAATTAATTATCCCATTTTTGGCCAATTTGAAATTATCAGCATCAACCAATAATTGTGCAGCTTTGCCAGTTGACAGAAAAATTAGTTATTGACTATCAATTTGAAAATGATTACATGCCTTGAGAACAGATATTTTGTTCTGCGGTCAATCTTTTTAAATAGTCCACCTTTTACAGTCAATCTTTTTCAATGAATTTTAAATATATGTATAATATGTAAAATACAATAAACTCAAAATTTTATGTAAATTCTCAAAATCTTTAAACTTGTACTAGGTAGTAACTGATTACATGTAATCTGGATTATGTAATCATATTCCAAAAAGTAAGTACTTGTAAATAGATTATATTACATTTTAAAATACTCCTAATCAGACTACAGGTATTAGGTCAAAAGTAATCTAAAAGTAATCAAAAAGTAGTTTATGTAACCTAAAATGTGTAATGTAATGGATTACCTTACTAACTACAGTTTTATATATAATATTATTTTAAATATATAGCTAATATATATATAATATTATTTATTTTTTTATATTATTTACTTATCCTAGGTTTTCAGTGTGGTCTTTGACTATATATACTTCCATTATATTGGTCAAGAGCAAACTGGCCACTAAAAAACACATATCAATCAACCACTACTATCAGCTCAGTCACAGCTGAGGATTATGGGGAATGTCGTTAAACATCATTCTTACCATGATATAATGTCTGTGCATCTCTGTTTTCTCACTCGCCAACTTCTCACATTCCAGCTTCAGACTGAAAAACAGAAAACGACACACGATGTGAGCTCATGTGACACTGTGTCCTCGTCACGTGACAGTGGTCAGTCAGGCCAAAATATCAGCCTTTCCAACACAAAACAGAACCACTTCCAGAATAAATATGTTTCAACTATTTATAATGTACACTGATGTTTACTCTTCTAAAGAAAGACATTCAGTAGCTTTGGTAATTGCTCCTAATGAGACTATCAGGATTAGCTGGCTAATAGTCTATATCAGCTAATACAGGCGTTTCTAGTCGCTGGAGTGATTTTAGAGCATTACGGTTAGATAATCTCGTCAGCTTTGCACAGGTGATCCCAACTGCAGTTCAGAGAGGACGCAGATCATCATACAGATCTAAATCACAACATAAATGAATAAAATGTAGATGCAATTACAGAAAATGAAGTAAACAGCAGTAAACATCAATGAACATGGGAAGCTTTTCAACATCGGTTTGATTTTAGGAGCTACATTTGGAGAGTTAGTGTGAATAATATTGCAGTCAATCCTCCAGGACGAGGTGAAATGAAGGTTGTGTGTCTGTACCTGTGATACTGGGCCTGGAACAGCTGGAATTCCTCCTTTATATGGTCGAGAGTTTCCAGGACTGTGAATTTCATGCCGGCGTGGCCTGACACCAGCGGAGCCTGAAAACACAAGAGTATTGTGAGGGACGTCACTCCAAAACAGCCATCGGTTAGCCTATTATTTACTCTTTCTGCATTGTTATGGGATTACATTGCTAATTACTCTGTATGGAGTAATCATGTTAGGTAATCTCAGGAGGACAATACAAAGATAGATGGCAAATTCTACTTTCGCTTCTTCATTTAACATACCCAATGTGGGTAAATGTGGGTCTGCTATTATTTTCATGATGATGCCATGTAAAATTCATCTAATATACAGTATGTTCACAATTAAATAGTGTTATTTGATAGGGCATAACTATAAATTGAGCATTTTCTATGTATTTTCATTTTGCAAAACATTTTGTATGATTACGTTGTACGGACTTGCACTATGCCCAGGGGTGCACATAAGTGGTCCGCAGGCCCGCATGCACGACCAAAATAAAAAATGTGCTGTGTAAATAAGTTCAGAGCACGCATTTGTGTACCGACATGGTTGACAACTGTTAATGCACAATTATCACTTTAGATCAGCAAACTGTTCTGTATAAGAGTTCTATTCAAATTGAAAGCATAAATCTAGGCTACCCGCTGCTGTTTTGAAAGCATAATGCAAAACTGTGACATTTCATTCCCTGACTGACGCTCTTCAACCGGCAGCGCTAAACACGGAAGCGCATATAACTTACTTACTTGCCAGCAACCCACCAAAATAAAAGCTTGCTGATTTTAAGTTTGAAAATAATGAAAATTCAAATTAAAATAATAATAATAATAGCATTTTTTTAGGTTTACTATAAAATAATTGTATTTGTATTTAATACTCCCTTTTTATTTTAAAATATAATAGTATTATCACACTTTATTATTTTGTTTATTATTTTACTAAATAAACTAAATAAAGTGCAATAATATTATCACTATTATTAATTTATTTTTTTATAGTTATATTTAATGGGTCACACTATGTGCAGTGTGAGGACCAAACTAAATCTCCAGGTTCTCTTATGAGAACTTGGCTGAAAAACTTATGTGCACCCCTGACTATGCCTTAATAAAATAAAATAAAATAAAATAAAATAAAATAAAATACACTGTATTAACATGCGCTATACCTTTTTCATTACAATAAAACAACATAATAAATGGCAACAAATGATGCAGTATGGATCTGCACTATGCCTTTTACATTACAAAAAAATAAAAAATAAAAAATAAATAATAATAATAATAATAATAATAATATATATATATATATATAAAAAAACAATGCCAAACAATGATGATGTATGGGTTTGCAGCATGCCTTTTTCATCAAAATGAAATAAATAAAATTTTCACTGTAAGACCTTGCCAACAAAAATGATGAGCTGACACAAAAATGATTGCACTTCTGCATCAAAATAAAATAAAATATAAAATAAAAAAATATTCAGAAAAAACCTAATCTGATTATAGTAATACATTATGATGACACACGATCAGTGGAGCTGTGACCCAGACAATACAATTCAACTCAGACTTAATAAAAAACCTAATACTTCAATATTGTTTATAATGCTTACGTTACATTCAGATACCTCACTTTCAGATTGTATTAAACAACAGGTAATGCCATTAAGAGTTTAAAACGAGAAGAAAATGATTGTGTGTACAGCCTGATTGTGTCTAATGGCCGAATCAACGTCAGCCATAATTCATCGCATTCACTAATGAGAACTATCATAAACAGATGTTTAACTGAACTTAAACATTAAAAAATATCTTTGGTGTAAGTGGGAATACACACACACACACGCACACACACACACACACACACACACACACACACACGCACACACACACACGCGCACACACACACACGCGCACACACACACACTAACCACACAAAGGAGGCTTCACTGCATGAGTAAAGAGACACTTTATATGGCCCTGCCGTTGACAATAAATGCCTTGTTTTGTCAGCTTTATCAAAAACACGAGACTGACTGCAGGCACATATTCAATATTCACCTTGATACGACCCCTGATAGAAGCCAGACCATCACTAAAGGCAAACAGCATTTCTTACAAATTATGACAACTTCACTGTTAGACAGAGCCAGCAAATCATGATGTATGGACTTGCACTACGTCTTTTGCAATAAAATAAAAGAACATTTTGTCTGTTAGACAATGCCAACAAATGATGCTGTATGGACTTGCACTATGCCTTTTACATTAAAATAAACAAATAAATAAAAATAAAATAATTGTTAAACAATGCCAAACAATGATGATGTATGGGTTTGCAGCATGCCTTTTTCATCAAAATGAAATAAATAAAATTTTCACTGTAAGACCTTGCCAACAAAAATGATGAACTGACACAAAAATGATTGCACTTCTGAATCAAAATAAAATTAAATAAATTGAAATATAAAATAAAAAAATATTCAAAATAAAAAATTAAAATAAAATATTTTTTTTCTGTTAGACAATGCCAAACAATGATGATGTATGGACTTGCACTATGCCCTTTTCATCAAAGAATAAATAAATAAATAAATGAATGAATGAATTAAAATAAAATAAAATAACACTTTGTCTGTTAGACCTTGCCATCAAAAATGACTTGCAATTTTGCATTAAAGTTAAATAAAATAAGAAATAAAATAAAATAAATTAACTAGTTTATTAGTCTGTTATGAACTAATTAGTTGATTAGACATGCTGAAAATGATGGTACTTGCACTATGCCTTTTGCATCAAAATAAAGTCACATCAATATATATACTGTATATGCTGGGATATGGTGAAGAGCAGATATTCAGAGGCATGGAGGCTTTGGTCAGTAAACAAGAGGGCGTTGTACTGAGAGTACAGCAGGACAGAGCCATGAATTGTCACACAGACTGTTCCTCTCACACCAGCGCTGAAAGAACGCAGTCATCTATCTCACACTGTTTACTGTGCAGGGCACTTTCAGACGAGAGATGGGAGGGGGGAAATCACAGAGCCGTGAATAACCGTAGGCTGCTGAAATATTCAGCACATGTGGCACAAATACAAGAGCAGTAACAGCCGTGTGTGTGCAAACGACACAAGAACCTGCTGCGTTCCCAATCCATGCTTCCTGTGCGGATTGCAGCTAATGGCAAAACCAGAACTGTTCGGGAGGGATAAAAAACAAGCACATCTGTTCGGAGCGATCGTCTCATTCCAAGAGGCTGCATCCGTACTGTACATCAGCTCTGATGAGCAGCTTGTTAAGGCCTTGACACACAATACTGCTCTGATGAGAACTGACACCACGCACCACCGCATTCAACACGCACGCGCGCACACACACACACACACACAAGCGCGCGCGCGTGCAGCCGCTGCACTTTTTCTGTTTATTAGGGCTGTTCATTTTACATCTTCATTTGATGCCATTAATTATCAATAAATAACCTAACTTTATGCAAACATAAATAATGATTAAAAGAATTGTTCAAACAAAAAGGAAAATGTACTCACCCTCAGGCCATCCAAGATGCAGATGAGTTTGCTTCTTCATCAGAACAGATTTGGAGAAATGTAGCATTCCATCACTTGCTCACCAACGGATCCTCCGCAGTGAATGGGTGCCGTCAGAATGAGAGTCCAAACAGCTGAGAAAAACATCACTATAATCCACCAATACACCAATATAAAGAGCTGCATGTTTGTAAGAAACAAATCCATCAAGACGCTTTTAATTTCAGACCATACGAGTCCTCTATCCATAATATTGCTTTCTTCAGTAAAAAAAGTCATCTTGTCTGAATCAGGAGAGAAATCTGCACAGATCAAACACTGTTTACAAGCAAAAACAGCCCAAAACAGCTCTAAACAAACATGTGGGTGGATTTTGATGTGAGAGACAACAAGAGATGAACTTTTTCACTGGAGGAAGCGTTATGGATTATGCTGACTCGTATTTTTGCCAGAAGCAACAGTTTAAAGTTAAAATACCCTAATGATGCATTTGCTTCTCACATACACACAGCTTTTCATGTCACAAGACGTCAAGTGATGGACTGGAGTGGTGTGGATTACTTGTGGATTATTGTGATGTTTTTATCAGCTGTTTGGACTCTCATTCTGACGGCACCCATTCACTGCAGAGGATCCATTGCTGAGCAAGAGATGTAATGCTACACTTCTCCAAATCTGTTCTGATGAAGAAACAAACTCTTTTACATCTTGGATGGCCTGAGGGCGAGTACAATTTCAGCCATATTTTCATTTTTAGGTGAACCATTCCTACCATCTGAGAAATTCAAGCTTGAAGTACCGCCTAAATGCATTTTTGCAAATTCTGCCGTCAGTGCAGTCACAGCTTCTACTACATGCAATATGTTTCATCAAACCACATTTACTCAGAGCAGGCAGCACACGAATGAGAGCATTTTCAAAGTTGAACTTTTTTAAGTTGACAACAAGTCAGTGTCTTGAAAACAGTGTTAATGGTGCGAGACTGTTAGACATCACGCAACGGCCAAATCAGTCCATCCCACGCATGTGTGCACAAATAAAAAAAAAATAGCACAGATTGAGTCCAACAGCATTCTACGTAAACAGATCCTCACTCTGATATTTGACATCTCAATAGTGAAAAACACTGCTGTGAACTGTATGTCAATGATGCCTTGAATGGATTTTATTTGTGGGCTTTTCTGTATTCATTTTATTTTACTGGTGTGTTATCCATATTTTGAATAGTGCATAACATTGTACTGTGTTTTAGACAACACCAAAAAATTATGTATGGACATGGACTATGCCTTTTGCAACGCAATGCAGTAAAATAAAATAATATGATTAAACGGCAAAAAAACGTCGCAGTACGGACTTACACTATGCCTTTATCATAAATGAAATAAAATAAATATTTGAAGCGAATACCTGTAAAAATAACAGCAAAGATGGTAATTTTCTGCCACGACATTATTCTTTTTTCTTCTGATTTTTTTCAGTGTGCTTATGTTGCTCTATTAAAAAATGTCTGCTAAATGCAAAAACGTATGTAAGAATTAAATGGTCATTAACTCAACAAATTAACCAGCAAATCATACTGTAAGTAATTCTATTGAATTTTCTATTTTAAAAATGTGCCCCTAAAAGTGACAGGATGGGCTTTTGAGAGATCTTAAACTGTGTGTGATTTGATGTTAAGTGTAGAGCTAGTGTGTGCTAAAGCCAGATCTGATCATTAACACCATCAACGTAATGATAGTAAATACAGCACAGATGGCGAAAGATACACAAACTGCACACATGTGAATATCACTCATACACATATTCACACCGCGCTGCTTCATGTCCAAGGCTGCTTACATCTGGTATTATCGTCACACTCATGTGAACCGATCACAAATGCACAGTGCTGAACAGAGTGCAACTGTACGGTTCCTAAACTAAAAATCACATTCATTTCCCCATGCAGAAATTGATTTTTCAAAATAACTTACAGTATGAGATCCACCAAAAGCAGTGACTGTCCACTCCCATGAAGCACTGCGAATGTCATAATCGAGTCTCCCTTTAAATCCACTTACATATTTGCGTATCTATCTATACATTTTTAATAAACCTAATATATTGTTTTAATACTTGTAAGCAATGACTATTGGTCATCAGTCATTAGTTTCCTGAGCAATTCTTTTACTTATGAATTTAAATGCACCATAAATATCTTTGTCTTTTTAATTAATTTCATATAATAATGTTTATTATGCATCAGTAAACAGCAAAGGGTTGCAAACTCAACTGTCAATCATCTGTTTTAAAATGTTTGATCAAAAAAACTGAAAACAATTCTCAGCTGAGCACTTGTGATAGATTGGGGTTATTATAGTTAACTAAACTAAAACTTAACCCAAAACCATAAGAAAACAATTTAGTTAAATAAAATAAAAATAATAAAATAAAATAAAAACTTGCATTTATTTTTTCAGCTATATGCCAGGAAAATTTAGTTTAACTTGAAGTACTAAAACTGAAATAATAAATAAATAAATAATAATAATAAAAAACAATAACTAATAAAAATGAAAAATAAATAAATAAATAAATAAAAATAAAAAAACAAATAAATTATAACAGCATCTCTATGATGCTAAGATAACAATAAAATTCTCAGCTCAAAAATGACAATGACAAAAAAAAAAAATTCTCAGTCAAAAATGACACAAATTGCTAAAACTTATATTAAAATAAAAACATAAGATAAAAGCCAAATATTTATAAAAACTGCACCAGTATCTGAACGGATGGGATCACAGAGGCAGATGTTAATCCCAGGTGTAAAGCGGGCATGAGCGTCCTGTATCAGATCCGACAGGGTTTTGAGAGCAGACAGAAGCTGCCCACTGGAGTCAGATCATCAGCAGCCCAGCAGGCAACAGCACACACAGTCATTACGTATTACCACATACTGTCTGCTAAATACACAGATGTAAAAACAGCACACACTAACAAACCAAACCACATTTGCACACTCTCTAAAGGTCATTCATTATGCACATGAAAATTCCTCACTTTAAAGCTAATGCATGTTACCACAAAACTGGATCTCCATGGGCCTGTAATAACATGCCATCATAGCAAAGGTAGCTTTGAAGTGCAGCTCAGTGCGTGAGAGTGTGTGTGGTATCGTGTTGCCCAGTGACGATGATGGAACATGACATTTGCAGTGGAGAGTGTGGTGGCCTGGATCCATATGTAGCAACATGCAGCAATAACTCAGACAAACCATTCATTCACCCGTCCATCCATCTGTCCATCCCTCCACCAGACAGAGCAAACTCAAGCCACAAATCTTTCCCCATGTTCATCAATGTCCTTCTACTGTACTTCTGTCTTTAATAACGTCTCATTCCTCCTCTTCTGCATGTATATATACATTAAAAATAATACACAACTAATATTTATATCAAATGTATATATATATATATATATATATATATATATATATATATATATATATATATATACACACATACATACAATTAATTAAAAACAATAAAAACCTTACATAAGAAGGAATAATTATGTATGTATATATGAAATTAAATAATTTATGTGGAAGAATTACACTGTTCTAATTAAAATGTGTGCATGTACTTAGCCTATATATCTATGTGTGTGCTTTGTATAATTGTTTAAATGTGTGCCAGGCTTCCCCAGCTAAGTTGTGGTTCCTCTTGAGGTTTCTTGATTGTAGATTATTGTAGATATAGATTCATGTCAAATACAGTAATTAATATAAAATAATATATGTGTGTGTGATATACAATAACAATACATACTCATATATAAATATGTGACCCTGGACCACAAAACCAGTCATAAGTGTCATTTTTTCAAAACTGAGATTTCTACATTTCTATAATCTGAAAGCTGAATAAATAAGCTTTCCATTGATGTATGGTTTGTTAAGATAGGACAATATTACAACTTAATACAACTATTTGAAAATCTGGAATCCGAGGATGCAAAAATCTCAAAATACTGAGAAAATCGCCTTTAAAGTTGTCCAAATGAAGTTCTAAGCAATGCATATTACTAATCAAAAAATAAGTTTTGATATATTTACGGTAGGAAATTTACTAAATATCTTCATGGAACATGATCTTTACTTAATATCCTAATGATTTTTGGCATAAAAGACCATTTAGACCCATACAATGTATTTTTGGCTATTGCTACAAACATACCCGTGCTACTTAAGACTGGTTTTGTGGTCCAGGGTCACATATATCCTTAAAATATTACAAGTAAAAAAGTGTAGTAAAACTGTGGACGCAGAACAGAATCATGCACAATCTAAAAGACGCAGGCTGTTTAATAATAGGCTCATTTATAAATATATATCTTACGGTGACTGTAATGGGACTCCAGGCCTGTGTGTTTTCCTAGCCCGTGCATCAGTCATTGAACCCATAACGCCGTAATTAACTCTTCATTGTGACCTTAACCCTGACCCTAATGCACATTAAAACGGGCCCCCGCGCGCAACTCAGCGATCCGCTAGAGACCATCTGGAAAGGAAAGTTCGTTAGGCTGCGGTACCTGGGGTCTTCCGTGCGGATACATGCTTCTGGAGGTCATCCACGGGGATCTCGATGGTCAGGACCGAGTCCGGAATCACCGTCCGACACCAAACACCCCCCCACCCCCACCGCGTCCGCTGCGGAAATCAGCTTCGCTCCTCCGCGCTCCAAACGTTCTCGAGTAGCTTAAGGATTACAAGGTTTCCGATGAAAAGTTGAAAAACGTTCTATTCGTCTGGATCAAACGCTCTTCCTCTTTATGACGCACAGTTACGCCGCGCTACAATGTAACAAGATCATCCTGTGCGGGGCGCGTGCACGTTGGGCGCGCGTCGGAGATCAGAGGAACATAAACAGCGCTGACCTGCGCGCACCCGCGGTCTGAATAATGAGCGAATCGGTTCGCTCGAACGATTCACTGATTCACTTGAGTCTCCTTAAAAATGTAGCAGCCGAAATTCTACGTTTTGAGGAATTTGTGAATGCATTCACCAAATGCATTCACGTCTGTTGTAGAACAAAACAGTCTCTTCAAAAATGTTTACCACAGACTTTTACTCTCAAATTTAAAAACCGCGAAAACCCGTAGGCAAATCCTGTAGGAACCTATGGCTCGAAAATGTTCATTCCCTTCTGCATCTGACTCCATGCCGATCATCTCTTTTGCTTGTTAGGTTAATTCTCCAAAGATTTCATATATTTTATAGAGAAAATATAGTTAGCTTGTCGAAATCTTGGAAGAAATAAAGTCGCTCTGCGAATCGGCTCGAGCGAATCACTAAAAGGATCCGCTTCAAAAGAACGATTCGCTCGCGAATCGGCTGTCAACGAGCTAAACTGCAGCCAGCAAGGGGTGTACTGGATTTCTGAAGATCTAAAATAAATATATGAGATTGAGAGGGAGAGAGAAAGGGGTGAAAGATCAGAAGAGAAAAGAAAACGCGCAGCGGCTCTTCTCAGCGGTGCTGCCTGTATTACTGCGCCTGTGAGATTGACATTAACTGCGGAGAGCCAAAGCTGCTTTTAAGGTCGACCGCTTACATTTGCTTATGAAGATTATATAAATAGGATAAAACGGGAAAAAATGCAAGTGATAAAACAGTTGAAACCAAATTATATTGGTATATGTTACATTAGTATTCTAAACTCAGCTATTTAAAATGAAATACTGTTTGAAAGAGAACAAAGCGGGAAGCCGTTCGTATCATAACACAGAACATAATGTACAAACATTGCAGCCTTAACGTCCCTTTTCACGACTGGACTCTGATTGGCTAACAAGATTAAAGCCAAGGCCAATGAGTGACCCGAGTGCCCACGTTGGGTCATTACATCTGCTTTGATCTGGACCAATGGCGCAGGCGCGTAAGTGTTGCATTATGGCTAATGAAGTCCTTTATATTCTCAATCGCCGCATAATGAAGACGGAGAGCCAATCGGCGCGCAAGAAGCGAATTGATGTATGTGAATATTCATGAGATTATGAGATAACGATCCACATTGACAATCTGTATAAAAGAGGTATTATGTACAAACCGAAAATGCATAATATTAAAAAACAGAAAACAGATTTGATGACATGGACCGACTGAACTGCATTAGCCTGTATGTGTCATTTCATACTATGCATTATAATTTCAACACCATGCATGTCTAAATATATTGGATGGAATATTAAACTCACTGATTTATTGAGTTTTCTTTTATTACGAAATCACAACGAGAAGTGAACACATCTGCTTAAAGGAAATTAAAGTGCATTACAATGAAATTAAAATTATTTTAAATTAGAATTAAAATGCAGCTTAAAAATAAAAAATCGACTCTGCTGAATCACTAAAAAGAACCGGTTCAAAATTATGATTCGTTCAAGGAGCCAAACTGCAGCGAATAAAATATTAAAACTCAAAGGTTTAAAGATGTAAATCATAATGGTACATTTTCTTTTATCACAAAATCACAACAGTGAACACATATGGTTAAAGAAAATTAAATTAAAATGCATTCAAATTTAATTAAAAATCATTTTAAATTAGAAACTGCAACTAAATAAAAAAATCCTTGAATATTGTTTTATTTTTGTCCTCAATATCACGATCCATTTTGTTAGTGTTTTTTAAAAATTCCCTTTTATATATATATATGTGTGTGTGTGTGTGTGTGTATAATTGAAATAAAATGAACTGTGTGTGTGTGTGTGTTGACAAAGTATGTCACTTTACATGTAATGAAACATTTATTATACCTCCATCAGATATAAAGACGGAAGAAAAAATGAAAGGTGGAAAAAAGGAGGGACAGCCGCAGACCTGAAGAAGAGGAGGAGCAGAGGAGGAGTGGTGCAGTATGAAGGAAATAAAACAGCAATGGGAGGATGGCAACAGGCTGAGGAATGAAAAGTGAGAGACAGTGACAGCACACACACACCGCCTGAAAGAGTTTAATGAAATATCTTGTCAGAGCTCCGCCACAGGCCACATCTCCATCAACCAGAGGAAATGAACAGAGAGACACAGAGAGAGAATGTGTGCATAGAGTTTGGATTGTATGCAACAGAGAAAAAGAAAGATTGGTGAATTGTTATCAGCAGATCCTATCAACTCAGAACACTATACGCTACACTGCATCTAAATGCAAATATACAACCATTATTATTATTAGTAGTAATAAAACAATTTGTATAGATCTACAGAGGTGAAAGACGAGATGCATATATTAATCATACTGGTTAATACTTTCCTACTGGGTGAAAATAATTATTGCAGACTGAACATGTTAATAAGAACAACCATGAACTTCAGACATCCAAAAAACAAAAAACAACTTAACTTAAAAAAAAAAAAAAAAAAATCTAAAAATACCCCCCCCCCCCTTAAAAATGACATAAATGAATAAAAATAAATGAATAACTTCAAAATAAATTAATAAAAACGTAAAATAAAAATAAAATTTACAAATAAAACAAATAAAAACTTCAATATAAATAAAAATGGCTTAAAAAATATAAATAATAAATAAACAATAACAGAAAATAATCAAATAAATAAATTAAAAATGAATAAAAAAACTGAAAATCACTTAAAAATAACTAATAAGGTAAAAATAACAAATAACTAAAAATACACAAAACACCTGAAAAGTCACAAGGAAACCAAATCAGTTAACTAAACCAAATAACAAATGAAAACTTAATTAAAACTTCAAAGCATAAAAAAGGCATAAAAAGTGCCCAAAAACAGTAAGTTCTATGTGATCTGTGGTGTAATGCCAGATATGTTAATTATCCTTCTATAGATGCTGACACAGTGCTGATGAAGCGTGCAGGTTAATGGTGTGTTTCTAAAGCAACGCTGTCGTGCAGATGAAAATGAGATACACAGATGAGTGTAATTTCAGCTCATTTTGGACAGACCGCTCATCATAACACAAATGAAGCTGGACAAACTGCTTCATAAGCGATTTAGACTATAAACAAATATGCAATTTAATCATCTTGATGGCATGTTTAATGTTGATACACTCAATACTGAAGGAAAGATTTCGCTCTCATATTAATGAAATATCACCACCTGTACTGTGCAAAGCACACATTACTGTAAAGCAACAGCAACACCTCCTCCTGAAAAATAATGTTTACATAGAAATCTGCATTTAATTCATTCAAAATATAATAAAATAGTAATATTGTGAAATATTAGTACAATTTCAAACAAAACCGTTTTCTATGTGAATGTATTTCAAAATGTAATTTATTCCTGTGATGGAAAGCTGAATTTTCAGCATCATTACTCTTCAGTGTCACATGATCCTTCAGAAATCATTCTAATATGCTGATTTGATGATCACACATTTTATTTTTCAGGATTCTTTGATGAATAGAAAGTTCAAAAGAACAGCATTTATTGGAAATAGAAATATTTTGGGACATTATAAATAAAATACGTAAATCAAAAAAATATTTATTCATTTCTCTTTTTATTTTTTTTAATGAAATGAAACCAAAACAGCAGCACTAATAAAGGTTCAATGAATCTTTTATTTGTAAGGCACCATAAACACTTCCTTACTGCTCAATCTCTCATTCATAGTAAATGATTTAACCTTTTTCTTCCAACAATTGTCTTTAAATGAAGTTATAATAGCAGTTTATCAACACAAACAACATACATTTCCATCAAGTACATCATGTCACATACAACACACGCACACACTTTAAAAAAACTACTACAAAGCTCCAAAATGTGGCAAATATCAGATGAGAACTGTCAGAAGAGGGAGGCTTCAGGAATCGCTCATGTCAATGAATTTACATAACGCTTTAAGTAACAAACTCGTCTTTTTCAGCTGAAGTTCATGAGATTGAGACCAGTCTGAACAAATCATTTATCCTTTAGCAACTATAACTAGTCAAGACCAGCCAGTGCTACACGCATCTAAACAAATCAGAGCGGAAATGTTTGACTTGACTATTAAGTGATTATAGATTTCTGTATAACCTGCACTAAATGTCCTCTGGGCCACATACACCATAAACATAGCTTTATACATACAAAAATGTTTACAAAATTAAATGTATATTGATATATTTATACATGTCTATAAATTGACCGTTGGTTTTTGAGATCAAGCGAAATCAACTGGAAAAATATCTGAAGAATAAAAATCAGAAAAGTCAACGGTGAGCGTTTCTTAGCATACATCAGCACTGCTGTATTGAAAAACAAAAAATACAAAGGAATCACAGGATAAATTGTAAGACTCCCTAAACACACACAATTAGAAAATACCCACAATGAACCAGTGCATATGTACAACCTTAGGTAGTCTTGTCTTTAAAACAGCCTGGAATACTAGCATACTACTAACTATGCAGTATGTACTGTATGCTACACTGGGGAGACCTCATCATTTTGCAGGCTTAATTCAGCAAGTAGCATCCATCTAAAATAAAAAAAGGTTATAATTTTCAAAGGTAATTTAAAAATATGACAAAGCTGTTTTTTTTTATTAAGAGAAACTGAGCACTGATTTATTGGTAACACTTTACAATAAGGTTTAATCTGTTAACATTAGTTTACTATATTAGTTAACAAACAATACTTATACAGCATTATTAATCTTTGTTAATGTTAAGTTCAACATAATACATTATTAAAATCAAAAGTTCTTTGTTACCATCATCACTAATCATTAACATTATCAAAGGTTAATAAGTGTGGTAAAAATCCATTGTTCATTGTTCGTTCATGGTAGTTAATGCATTCACTAACGTTAACAAATAAGACCTTATTGTAAAGTGTGATTTTAGAAATTTTGAAAGTGAAAAAGAAATATTTCATTATTTATTTGATTATTATTTATTATAATATTATATAAGAAATCAATTTCAGTCGTAAATCTTGATTTTTTTAGCATCATTTTAGTCATTAAATGTAATTGAACTTTATTATC
Source organism: Tor tambroides (assembly GCA_021397915.2). Lineage (NCBI taxonomy): Eukaryota > Metazoa > Chordata > Actinopteri > Cypriniformes > Cyprinidae > Tor > Tor tambroides. The sequence continues at coordinate 4,389 of JAFVLL020009799.1, read as the reverse complement.
AACTAAAATTCTAAAAACATATCAAATCATGATTCAGGACAGTAGTAGTAGTATGATAGTACACCATTTCAGATATCTTATTACAGCTGCACAAATCATTCAACAAACACTCATTGGCTGCCACCTGCTGGTCACACATGAAACCACATTCACTGCAAACCAGGCCATGGAAAAACAAATCCCCTTCTACTGAAAGACTATTAGGATATAGGTCTGAATTGGGAATCTCTCTTCGTTTTTGTCAAAACTGTTCTCAAGCCAGTCACTATCCTACACAGACACTTGGTAAGGCCTTTGTAAGGCATTTTTACCTTTCTGAGGGCAATATAGACAGTGTGTCATCTTTTTATGGAAAACACTTGAGTTAATTCCAGTGAAAAGTTCACTACAGTAGTAAAACCCTTAACTAGATACACCTTAACTACATGATGAAATCTACTGAATAGTAGGTATATCAGAGGAACTGACTATGCGGTTTCTAAACTGTTCTGAGTGGTTGTGAGAGGGCAACCATGCAGTTACTAGGTTGTTGCTAGAGCATTGCTTGGGCATTTTGGGTGACTCATGAGAGTGCATCATGATATACAGGTCTCTGGATACGGTTTGGGTCTCCGTCAATATCTATGGGATTTCACCCATTTATTTTCTGCCAGGAAAAATCATAAGTCACTTACAGTATTTATACACCTCTCCTCAACAAGACACACGATTTGAGGTATGTTACATGCTGAAGTTGGATATTTAGGGATAGGGGTTTGTTCAAATCACTAGCCCCAAGTATAAGCAATAGTAATAGAGCCTTAGCAAACACCACTAATGAAAAGCAAATGAATCAAACAGAATTACAGAATAAAGATTCGCTGTAGTAAGAGAGAGATTGAATCAGACCCAGAAGGAGAGGTTTTCGGCGACCTCTCCTCCTCTGTTTCTGCGCTCCGTCCCTCGTGACAGAATCAAAGCGTCTCTATGAAGGCTAGTCGGATTTGTCTGCGTCGTCCTCGCGGTGGCCGTCGGCCCCGTCGCGGGAGCTCTTGTCCTCCTTGGCCAGGTGCGCGTGAGACGCCAGGATGCTGGACAGCGACAGGAGGCCGGAGCTGGAGGTGATGGCGGGCAGGGTGGGCGGAGTCAAGCCCAGGGGCAGAGGGGTCATGGGTAACGCCAAACCCTGAAGCTGAGAGAGCTGGTGAACCTGAAGCTGCTGCTGCTGCGTTTACACCAACAAACCAACATCAGTGGAGGTTAGAGAGAGATCACACTTCCATATTGTTGACTTGCATATGATTCTTTCTGATGTTTAATGACAAAGCCACATTACATTTTATTGCATGTTTGCAGTTATGACAGACTATTCTGCAGAATAAATGTACTCGCATTACTTTGCATTTACAACACTTACTGATAAGAATATGACGATTTTAATGCACTTTATTGCCATTTATTTTGCCACTGTTTTTGCTATTATTTTGTCTTAGGAGTATGAGATTTTCTTTATAGTGTTGCTTATGTGTTTTAGTTACAAAAAACAATTTAGTGTTTGACTTGGTGTGTTTGAATCTGTCTATTTCAATGAATCACGCAAACATGAATCTATAATTCACTTGTGCCATCACTCAAAAATATTCATGGAAATATAAAGATACATATTTTATGTATTAAGAAAATATTAATGCTTGAGTGTGTTCAGTGCAAAATAATGATGAAAGATAAATCAGAATTTTTTTTTTTAATTCTTGCATTTAAAATCTAATTGGATACAATGTTGGTTCTTCCGATTTTCCTTACAAAATTATACAGATACATATACAGTGCCTTGCAGAAGTATTCAAACCCCTATGTTGCAGCCTTACGTTAAACCGCTTTAATTTACTTTTTTTCCACAACAATCTACACTCCACACACCATAATGACAAAGCAAAAGACAGGTTTTTAACATCTTTGCAAATTTATTGAACATAAACTTAAATGATTCCACTGCATAAGTATTCAAACCCTTATCTGTGACAGATGAAATTTAGCTCAGGAGCATTCATATTGCTTGTAGATGTAACTATACTTTGAGTGAAGTTAACCTGTGTCAAATTCAATTGAATGGGTATGATTTGGAACGGCACACACACCTTAATAAAAGGTCTAACAGCTGAAAATGCATATCAGAGCAAAAACTAAGCCCTGAGGTCAAAAGAACTGCCCGTAGAGCTCAGAAACAGGTTTGCGTCAAGCCACACATCTGGGGAAGAATTCAGAAAAAATTCTGCTGCATTGAAGGTTCACAGAATCATGTAGCCTGATTCTGACACAACATTCAGATTCTCACCTGTTTATGCATTTCAATGTTGAGTCCGTATGACATTTCATAATACTGCAGTCAGAGAAACAGAAAAGAATAATGTAAGACCAAAAACTCAGCTTTGCCATCTCAGGAAAAAATTACATTTTAAAATATACTCAAATAGAAAACAGCTGTTTTAAATTGTAGTAATATTTCACAATATTTTTTACTGTATATTTACATTTTCAGGCACATATAACATATGATAGCTGCACATATAATAATTCACATTCATTTGGGACAAACTGGGACATCTCAAATGTCAAAAAATTCACCTGAATCCACCCTATGTGTGTCTCAAAGAGGCAATATAAACAAGTGCAGAGAGAAGGCAGCAACAACAGCAGAGCACTGGCAGTCAAAATATGATCTTTATATTCATAAAAAAATCTTAAACCCAAAGAAAATCATTCATGATAAGGTGAGGAGTCTCTATAAGACTCTAAAACAGCATGGCAAAGACATCTGTACTCAAACCTAAATAGTAATATTAAAAAAAAGCACACAAAATTACTAAAAATGAAAACTAAAAATATATAAGATACTAAAGAACCAATTCAAAATATTATTCAAAACTATAACAATATATAAATAATACTCATTGGCACTTAGAGCTCTTCAAGCAAAAGAGATGGAGGAGAAGACATCAGTTTAACATCAGTTGCCCTGAAACTTCAGAGCAACCCGACCCGACTGTGAATTGGGCTCATGGTTAGGAGCTTTGCTCTGGGCTAAAACAGCAGATCACTCAGATCTCTGCGGTCCCACTGAGACACAGCTGTTACAGACACATTCACATTGATCCGGCAGCAAGATGTCAATACGCTTGTGCACACTTACAACCCATCATACAACTGATCAATGAGACGTCTGTATATGAATTACTGCAGAAATTACTACAGGGTTACAGACAAAATCAAAATAGAAAAAAACCATTAAATCACATGGAAAACAACAACAACTTATTTACATAAGAACTAAAGCCAATAGAAACCAAAAAAAAAAGTAAGAAATGTACATTTAAGAATTAAAACTATAAAAAGAAATAGCACTATTCTGACTTTTCTTCTTGCAACGGCAAGTTTATATTTCACAATTCGGACATTTCTTCTCAGAATTAAGAGTTTATATCTCACCAAGGCAGAATTGTGAAATATCAAGTTGCAATTATGATGTTTTATTCGTGGCGGAAACAGCCTCCATATGATCTGTGTACAACTGTAGGTCTGATAAAACATGCATGCTTTACTCACCATTATGTAATGACGCTGCATTTCAGATTTCTCACTGGCCAGTTTATCACATTCCAACTTCAGACTGAAAAATACAAGACAGCATGATGTACTACTCATTTCTTGTTAAATGTGTTTATATGTTGCCAATTACACGATGCATCTTTATGTAATGGAAACGTGGAGAAGTTCTCAGGGTTTGAATGACACAGCCTGTGTGTGACAGCTTCAATATTTACATTTCACCCTAAAACTCACACAGACATTTGAGTTTGCTGTCAGCTGCACTTCACCTCACTTTCTCTCGCTCACTCTAGAAGCAGGAAAAAAACCCCCAGAAAGAATTCTGCAACATTCTATCACCATGACAACCAGTTTCCTGTCTGGACTGCCTGATGGAGCCTTGTGATTGGCTGGCCATGTGTTTAAAAGAATGTAATCATGAAAGAATGTATCATTTTTAATGTTTTTGAAAGAAGTCTCTTGACGTACTGTATACCTTCTATTAAACACTATAGCCCTATTCGCACGGGATTAGTATTATCTGGGAACCATGTGTGATTTTGAAATTACACCCCCGCATCTGAATTTCGTGTGGTGCATTCGCACGGGATAAGCGAAGCCTGTGATTTTACTCGAATTTACTGACTTATCTCCCGGATCCCCGGATGTCAAGGTTTTGAGAGTCCCGTTCTATGGTCCAATTAGATGGATTTAAACAAACAAACAAACAAACAAAAAACTAATATAGTTTCGTGCCCTTTGTCGTTTACATTTAACCAGGTTAAAATAATATCTCAAGCTTTATGCTTGATTTATTTGTAACAC